>JAODGE020021444.1:0-14532 GCA_027574965.2 Ecitophya simulans
GGCAACACACACCCCCCCCCCTTGGGGTACCTGGTCATCCCCTTGCTATCAATCTTCCTATCCCCCCCCCCCCCCTCGCATGGCCTCGCCAGCCACTCCCCCGGCAAACACATAACGGTAACCACTGTCGCTGCAGCTGCGTCCGCGCGGAGGATCGCTGGAGCATAGATGGTGAACGAGCCCCATTTTTCCTTTTTGGTTTGCGTGTGTTACTCCTTCTTGGAGTCGCTGGACTCCTTTGAGGAGTCAAGCTGGCCGGTGGCGGCGGAGGCGGCGCCGACATGCTTGATGCGCTCCACCTCCTTCATGGCTTCAAAGTAGGCAGAGGCCTCCACCTGCCGCTTACTCTCCAACTTTGTGGACATCGCGTTCACGTGCTTACGCAGGGCAAATATCTCCTTCTGCCGCTTCCAGCACTTGCCCACGCCATACATTGACCCAATGGTGACTGAGAACCAAAAGATGATGTACATCGTATGCACAATAGGGGTCAGGTGCACATACGTGACCTCGTCGGGGTCCCTGCGCCGCGGCCACGCATGCCCACGCACCATCCGCTGATTGTCTCCAGAAAAATCCTCCAACATCTCCACGTAGTAGTGGTGCGCTCCGTGCTGCTGCGCGCTCTCCTCCACACCGCTGGCCCCCCAGCGCTTGGAGTAGTAATCGCGGAGCATATTCCACGGGCGTATGGCAAGCCACGACAAGTCGGCAGCCACAGGACCCAAGTTATCGGGACTCTCACCGGACCAGATGGAACCTCCGACGTACTCCTCCTTCCGCAGAATGCCACGCACCTGTGTCACAGAGAAACCCTCACCAATGTACTGTGCCAGCATCGTGCGATGCTTGCCGGCATCAATGGGCACCCACCCACGGTTCACCATCACAAACTTATTCGTATGCGCAACCTCGAACGGGGTCATGACAAGGAAGCCGCCCTTGCTCTCGTCTGCGTTGGCGGCACCCTTGTAGGAGGGAATCGAGCGCGGGCCAACTAGGCAGGTGCCCTCATTGTCAAAGGACCCATCCAGCGTCACGGCGTGATACTCGTAGTCGTTGATCTTGCCATTCTCGGGGGGGAGCTCATGTAGAGGAGGCTTGGACATGTTCTTGTGATTCTCCATCAGTTGGCGCTTCTGTCCACGGCGAAATATCTGCCAGATGCCGGCGTTGAAGGAGAGCACGCCGCTGCACATGAACAGAATGCCAACATAGTCGGGCCTCATCCTCGCTTGGTGGCTCCAGATGCGCTCTTGATGTGAATCCGTAATAATTTAAAAATAAAAAATTGATGCTCCTTCCGTTCTTTTCCCGCTTTTGGCAATGATGTGATCCGGCCTCCGCCCTGCTTGCGCAGTGCAAACAGTAGGACGTCGAGAAGCTGAGCGTGAAGGTACGTATGAGTGTACCTGAGTATGTATGTGAGATATTAACGCGTTTGTGTGAAGAAGGGAAAGACCTTACTGTGGCACTGTTGAAGTGCCGGTGTTTGTAGCAACAGTAACTCTAGCGTTCTATAAAAACCAAAAGGGATGTCCAAAAAGACAGTAAAACAAAGAGAACAGATAACAAGCACACTGACGAGACAATCACACAGGTACCGATCCCCTCGCAGCGTGTCGCTCACTTGTTAATGCGAGCTACTAGCACAGTCAGCAACGCGGAGTCCGAGAGGGGGAGAAAAAAAGAAAGCGACGAGCGCGTAGGCTCGTGTTGACTGATGCGGTCTAATGCGTAGTCCCCCTCAGCGACGAGAGACCGATTGAGCAGCAAATAAATGAAAACTGCGAATATACATTACTGTGAATGTGTGGGCGCGGGTGTATGTCGATAGGGGTGTGCACGGCTCACAACTCCGTATGATGACCACTCGCGTCCAACTCCCTGCCGTCAGTTCACTGCCGCCCCTCAGTGTGTCCTTCCAACTCTGTGTACAGGCGTTTCATCTCAATGAAATGCTGCCGCGACTCCTCGACTGCCTCCGCGTATACAGCGCACCGCAGCCTCGCCTTCCTCAGCTCGTCATGGAGGGACAGTATCTCCGCATCCTTATCCAAATCACTAATGGCACGTCGGCATGCACGCGCCTCTGTAGCCTGCTGATTCCCCTCACTCTCCATGTTTCCACGCACTGCCCTCTCGGTCTCTACTTTACGTCTCAGCAGCTCATTTTCTCTCCGTAGCTCGGCGTTCTCCCTTTGCAGTGATAAAGTCTCCTGCCTCACTGCCTCCGCAGACATGGCTGCAGTCCTCTCACCAGCAGTGCAAGCGAGCGTGTTAATGAGCAATATTGGCTGTAGATTGAATATGAGAGCGGTGCTCTCACTCCTGAACCAATGAAGATGTGGAGGGCTATCAGAATGCTAAGCGACGATGAATGAGTGCAAAACACAATATAGGTTCGAATAGAAGGACAGAAAGAGAGAAGGAGCACACGGTAAGAGGAAAAAGTAGTGTACACATGGCCATAAAGCTAATATCGTTAGCATAGGCGCACATCATCATAAAAGCGCATGTACCCATTTACACTCTGACACAGCTGTCATGGCGCACCGGGACCAACCTATTATTGTTGTCTGTATGTGTATATATTTTGAGTACCGTCAAACATTTTTCGAATTTATTTTCCTCTCTTCACCGCCATCTTCAATTTTGGTTGTACTGAATACACGAACACAATGCTCAATCGTGTGGGGATCTGTATCTTCCCCTTGTGTGTGCATATGTCTGTGTATGTGTGTGTTTGTGTTTTTGTGTGCGTGCTTATGTGTAGAAGGTGAGGGCTTATTCATTCCACCATGTTTATACATGCATACGTCGATGCGGCGTCACGGAAGGGAGATTAATTTTTAAAAAAGGCTCTTCGGATCTGATGTATTTCGCATCAAATATAGTCGTTGCTGGGAGTGCGCAGGCACCTCAGATAACATTTGATAGAGAGAGATAGGAAGAGGAGAGGGGGGAGGGGGGGCTGTCATCTTGATACAATCGATGTCTTCTTTTTTAATTTTTTTCTGATGACATTATAGGGAAAAAATGAAAGAAAGAGTTGGAATGCCCTTATAGTTGGTAGGCCGGAGACGCTTCGGGACGCCCTTTGTTGAAATGGAGAGAAAAGGAAATGGTTACTGTAATAATACTGAAAAAGGGGGCTTTTTCGTGTCGAAATGGAATGGAAGGAAGAGTGGACTCCAGGCCCCTGCTGCTGGGGGGGCCAGGCAGGGGATGGGAGAGATCCACAGTAAGATGTATCTCGACACTCTCAGAAAGGGGGGGTGGGGGGCAGAAAGAAAGCGATGGGAGGAAGAGGGCCTCCGCTTAGCCGCTATTGAATAGCGCACTGCACCCACACGAAAGCACGCACGCCGCGCACAGCGCCACCCCTATACGGAAGATCAAATGCGAGAAGGCCTCGCGCGACCCACAGTCCTGCGAGAGCGGCTGCTCTGCGCCATCCTGGCGCAGTGCAGTGGTGTCAGTGTGCCTCCACGCAGAGCGGTTACGTGAGCGAGCGCGGCCGCGGCACACCTCTGGCTCGGCACAGACATGTGTACTCGCTGTAGCGAGTGAACTTCCGCAGCTTGGTGGTGGGATGTACTTTGAGTGATCGAGCGCCACTGTGTCAGGGGCGGAGGGGTGACTCGCCACCGGCTTCTGGACATCCAGTCGGGCCAACAAGCTCTCGGGGACGTGGAGCTCACAGCCTTTGTATGTCACCCGCACAAGTGTCTCGGTAGACATATGGCCCTGTCAGCTGTGGTATACTGGGCACTGCTTCCTGTGTATGTATGTACGAACTTAAAGAAAGAGGGCTACATAAACGAATATATATATATATGTGTGTTTGTGTTTATTGTGCTACTCCCAGCTGGATAAGGGGCTGGCAACAGGCGTGGAGATCCTGACGTGTGGGCATGGAGAAAAGGAGAGTAGAATAAGAAATAGTCGCCATCTGCATGCATCTGCGAGAGCATGGGATGTATTGCATTTTGGGTGTGCATCGATAGCATTAGGGGGGAGGTGAGGAAGTAAGCCGGCACTCTAGGCTACGGAAGGGTACTTAATCGCAACAGAAAACAAAACTCCATTTTGTATAGCGAAGCAGCGAAAAGGAAAAGGGGTCTGCGCCGCTGTTGGCTCGCTCACGCGGTCGTGCAGAGACTCACCCGGGGGATCCCTCACCCCCAGGTCATCGGAGGGGGACAGATCGAATGAGTGTGCTCCCCGCCCCGCACTCGCTCCTCGGTAAAAGTGCCGGAGTCGAACGGGCCGCAGCACCGTTCGACTCCGAAGGACTGGGAATGATAACTGACCGATCAACGAGACTTTGGGCCAGCTGGCGACATCTTGGGGTGTTCATTTCCTGAAGCGTTGCGCAGTTGTGAAGTAGCAAGCCCATTCCGAGTGGCGGCGTTGTAAGGATGAAACTTGCCAAGCGGGGTGTGTCCCTGATTCCCACCCTTCGAATAATAAAAAAGAGGGTCAGCGGTCAGAATAGCGCCAAGTTGGTCAACGCCCTCTCTCACACACAGTAAGTTACACTCCATGGGATCCAAGGTAAAAGCCGCTGGTGTAGGCTCCTGCGGTCCTATCAAGCGCTGGGGGGGAGAGGGGCAGCGGCTCATAGCTCAGCGCACTCCCCCTCCGACAGGCTCATGGCTATGCGCATACGCCCTTGACCTTCAAGTTCTTCAAGTGGTTTCACTTGTAATTAGAAAAAATGGGGGAAACAGATAGGAGCCGTGTGTAACCAGCTGCAGGCTTCCTTCCTGTCAGGTCCTCTATCGCAGATAGATGGAGGGGAGTTGGACATCGCCGAACTGACATGCTCCTACCACTGCTGAGAGCCTACTTGCCACATTGCATATTTCTTTGAGCAAACCACATGTACGTACACATGTGTGTGTGTGTGTGAATGCGTAGCGATTAGCCTGTGCACTCTCCAACAGAGGGCGTGCATGCACCATCATGCACACACACACACACGCGAAAGTTATATACAACGGATGTAAAGAACAGGAGAATATACTGAAAAGTGCACAAAAATCCATAAAAGCTGCCCAGGTGGCACTGTGTTAATATACATCGCAGGCAAAGGAAAGGAAGAGAGAAGAACAACTACCATTCCTCTCACACAACGTATAGGCGGACGCACAGCACAGCGAATGCACAGGACTCACTGCATCCGCCCATTGGGGGCACTGGAGAGGCCGAGACCCATGGCAGAGGAGGGACGTTGCGCTCGTGTCGGGTTCGCAGCAGCCGGGTCATTGTCGCGCACTACCAGCCGGCGCAGCTCTGAGTTCTCATGGTCAACCTTTTCGGCGTAGAGGGTGACAAGCTGCAAGTGGCCGCTCAGACGCTCTGAGAGGTGGGAAGAGAGGTTGACGCGGGACACTCTCTCGTTGCACCCAAAGCGAGCGTAGGGGCACTCGAACTGGTCACCCTTTACAGCTACCACACTAATACTTGGTGACCGTCCCAAAGCGTCACTCCCCTCTCGTCTCTTATAGGCAGCGGACGGAGTGCCAGTAAACTTCAGTGTCTCCATCCTCATACCAGCAGGTGCGCGCAAGCCATCGGCGGAGATGTTTGTAGCCGCACTGGCGACACCATCGCTGAGTTGCTGCTGTTGTGGCGTGTCCCGCAGCACACTAACGGATGGGGAAAGAGAGCACACCGACCCACCGCGGGAGAGCCGTGAGGCCTTGTTGTAGCCAGCCTCACCCACCTTCACGCGGTTAGGATTCATGAGACAGGTGGCGCGATGGCTCTGCATTCCCTTTTTGCGCACAAACTGCAGGCAATACTGGCACGCAATCTTCATCGCATCGCAGGTCTGCTCGTGGACCGACAGAGTCTGGCGCGGGAAAACGACGGCGCAGTAGCGGCACTTTTCCTTCGCCGCGCCGCACTCCGCCAGGGCGTGGCGCTCCATCGCGCTGCGGGGGACCTGCTGGCCACAGGCGGCGCACCGCACGGGCAGGCGGAAGCAGCGGCGGTTGTGTCGCGCCAAGTCTGCACGCAGCATCCGCTCGTTGCAGTGCGGGCACCGCAGTGGGAACTCCTTGCACTCCGGAATGTGGGCCTCCAGCTCGCCCTTGTCCATCTCATGACGGCAGTGGGGGCACTGCACCACCTGACGCCGGCAGACGTGCCGGTCACCTACAAACATTGGGAGGCCGCAGTTTCTGCAGGGCGTCGGGGCCTCGTTCAAGACGCTATTCGGAGCGACGCATTTCAACTCCTTGATGCGGTCGGCGTAGCGAAGGGTGTTGAGAGTGTCCTCGCAGTGGCTCTGGCACGGGGACACAGTTGCTATGACACACGTCCTGCTGCGTCCTACGAAGCTCTCGCGCAAGATCTGCGTGAGTTTCGAACCCCTAAATGGAATGTGTCGCTTGCGCATGGACATGGCGCGAATACACTCCTTCAGAGCTAGCAGAGACTTGTTGATCTCCGCCCCCTCTCTCCTGGTTTTTGCGTCGGTCTCGGCAGTGTCGGAGGCGCGCTCGCTGCCAGCCAGGTCCACAAACGTCATCCTGCCAAAGGAGTCCCTCAGGAAGGGTAGCTGCACCTTGATCTCCAATACTGCGTGCGACCGTGAACTGCGATCGTTGGCATGTGTTGTCCCGATGGCGCGGAGGAGCTGCCCGCTCGTCATGAGGGAATGAGTGTCCTCAACTGACCGCACTTGTCGCTCTGTAAGGCCTACAACGTGGATATTTTTGTATTCATCCTGGAGCATCTTCACAGGAGCGCGATCATTGAGCAGGTCAAACAGTTTAGCGCCGTACACCTCATAGAAACTGACGCTAAGGGAGTCGCTGCTAGTCATCCCAAGTAGCTCCGTCACCGCCAAACTGTACAGGCCAGGGGCTCCGGGCCGGCCCAGCATTGTGTGAGTCTTGCCGCTGCCTGTCTGTCCAAAAGCGAAGATGACCGCGCCACCGCCCTCTCGCACTGTCTGCAGGAGTGGCTGGCAGCACTCCATGTACACACTGTCATTAGTAGCAGCCTCATCAAAGACGTGGTCGAAGGAGAACAATGACGGCTCAACCACAGGGGTCAGGTCGAGCTTCGTGCGGACCTCATAGACAGCCACACTCCCAGCCTCGCACCGCACAATGTCGCTCTCCTCCGCTTCACGGTTCTCTATTTTAGGACGCTTGCGGATTGCCACGACGATCGGGCCGGTGGCGGTCGCCTTGACGCTACTGGTGGTAGTAACAAAAGAGTCTGCGGCGGATGGTCTCTGATTGTCGGATGCCTCTCTCATTACTCTGCCGACCCTGGTGAGCGCGGGGAGCAGGGCGGAGGGGAGACGAAGTGCTGTGTGGAAAAAAACACCGAAGGTCCTCCACAGAGTGTGTATGTTCGTGTGTGTGTGTGTGTGTGTGTGTGTATTGAAAAGATAGAATAGCCTTTGGAGACAGGGGGGAAGGAGAGAGGGGAGAGGGCACACACGCCGACTGGCCCACGCGCAATCACAAAGCAGATGCGTTCGGAGCTCCGCGCTGATGACACGTAGGCTCTTGAATGCACAAACGTGGGTGGTGTCTCCGTGGCCTGCTTCACTTACAAAAACAGATGGAAAGGAGAGCAGGGAGAGAGTGTGTGTGAATGGAGACGAGGGGTGGGCTAGAGTAGATCGGAAGAGTTACAGCGAGTAGCGGCGCTCAGGCGCGCGTTGGCGAGGTGCCACCGCCGGCCCAGAGAGCAAGGCGACGAAGACCACAGGGTGGGGGGAAGGGACAAGCAAAAAGACAAACAGGAGGCGGCGCGTTATGTGTGTGTGTGTGTCTGCATTTGAGATTATGGAAGTGTTGTGCTATAAACGTTACGCGAGGTCTCACTCATCCTTGATGGTGTTCTTCGGCTTGGGGCTCACTGGGACCATGAAGTTGTCAGAGAGTGCCCAACGGCGCCGAGACCAGAAGGGCCTCCGCACATCTGCAGCAATTGAATCAGAAACAAATGCCTTTGGGTCATAGGAAGCAAACATCACGTTGGCCTCAAGGGCCTCGCCGGAGTGTCTGTTCGCCAAGTTTGTAGGGGTGCGTGACTCCTCTTGGAACCTCTCCTCCACAACCGCACGCGTCGTAGCACCTGTGCTGCTAGTAAAGCCAGCACCAGATGGAATTGGGGGACGGCCTCGCTCGTCCAAGTCCTCTAAGAAGAGCGGGATCTCCGGGTCCCAAGCCCTCTGCTCGGGTGTGCCTGGGACACGCGGCAGCCAGTTTTCCCGTTCGTAGCGCTCCACAGCGGCGCCAGCCCTTATGAGCTGAACGAGCAGGTGATCCTGGTGATGCTTCATCGCAAAGCGGCGGGGGCTGATCGGCGATGGGGTGCCGTCAGCGTACTCGAAGTCCGCTACCTCTCTCGATGGGCCATACTTGCCGTAGCGGTCGCCGTGGCCGTGATGCAGCATCCACTCAATGTGAGTCTTGCGGAAGGCCGGCTTACTGTGTGGAAACTCCGAGCGGGAAGAGGGGTACTGGGGTTCCTGTCCAGGAGCAGCCCAGGCCGGTGCCCTGGCTCCGTCATGGGAGGTGCGGCCCTCCGAGAAGGCTCGGCTAGCGCACCACGCGCTCACAGCAGATGCTCTTGTCGAGACACACACTGCGCGACGCATTAGGTAGCGCAGCTATACTGTGTGTACGAGTGTGTTTGATAACGGAGGTGGGGAGAAGGAGGAGGGGGGCGTTTGCCCTATCTCCCGGACTACGTAGTGCTGCTGGTGTGTGTGTGGGGGGGGGGGGGCAGGAAGGGGAACAAAGCCCAGCACTTGCTGTATGTGTCGGGCCGTATTCTAAGCTAACAGAAGAGGGGGAGAGGGAGGGGTAAACAGGCTCAGTGCAAATGAAATGGTGCGTGTGAGCACAAAATAATAGGGTAATGCACACTGGCACGTAACTGATGGGTGGGCCAGGGGGATCACGAAAGCAGGGGCAGGGGAGGGGAAAATACATAATCTCCATTCACCCATTAATCCAAATATACTCGCGGTGTGTGGGAGGGTACTCACACCTCGTCAGGTGTCTTATTACTCTTTAGCGTGGGTATGTGAGCACACAATGGTGTGATGGTCACTCGATATCCAGTGCCCGGTGCAGCACGGGGAACTCGATGTCATCAGTGAGCAGCTGGCCCTCTGTATATTTGTGCAAAGGGCCGTGGCTGTCGCGTGAGGCCCAGTTATCGCGTTTCCCATTGAACGCACAGCGGTCAGGCATGAGTGTGAGTGTGTACTGGCCGGGGTTATTGGTGCGCTGGAAAGCCGGCGCGACATACGGACTGGCTGCGGGACCGGAGAGAACCGGCTGGACAGCAGTCAGCGCATAGTTGCTGAGAAAAAGGACTGTGCCAGCCTCCAGTCGTGGCAGCTCCATCACAGGTAAGTGCGCTATCTCAGGCATAAGCCGGGGTACGCAGCCCATGTCAAACACACTCGACAATTGCAGCCGCTCCGTGTCCCTCCCATCCCTGGTGATGGCACGCACAATGTGATGTGAGCCTGGTACGATCAGCAAGCGTGGGCTACTGCTCACCGCCGCATCAGCTTCGAGGCCTACGATAGCACTGATGCCGTTTGGGTGATTAAAGTTTGTGGTACTCCCAAAAATGTGGAAAGGCACAGCGTTGGTAAATGGAAAGAACTCCTGCATCCCATCTGTGTAGAGGCGCAGGACGACCTCACCAGTGAGCGCTGCGGCAGCCTGGCCAATGTATTCGCCAGGGCTACTGCCCTGTGATGGCAACAACAGTGTCTGCAAGGCAGGGGAATCTCGCCAGGTGTGCAACCACGAGCGACCCCAGTTCTGGATGAACTCCATTGTGGAGTCAATGTGGTTATCCCGGCGTATCTCCAGCTCCAACATTCCGCTATCCCGGTAGTCCTCAAAGCTGCGCTTGACATCCTTGTACTGGTACTTCTCCTGGATCTCAGCGATGCGTGCATCACTGAGGTTGCCGGACATCTCTTCCTCCTCCAGTACGTAGTTTGGCACACCCTTCAAGACACTATATCGGTCTCTAGCCCTGCGGAGTCTCCGGAAGGCCCTGTCAACGCGCCTCTGGCTCCCCATCGTGACGTGAACCTTACGATAACCCTTCTCCAGCCTCTCAGCGCTATCCATCGCATCCGCAGCGCTCTGCACTTCCGGTGGGGCGGATCCCTTAGCTAGGTTCACCGAGGCCTTGGGCTCCATGCGCGAGGTGAACTTCACCGAGCTGCGCATGTCATCGTCCATACCGGGAAAGATCTCATCGCCACGTGACTGGGCCACGGCCCTGCAAGCATTCGTGAGCTGGTGGCACTGCTCCTTTCTAATGAACTCGCGTGCAACCACGAAGCCATTTTGCCGGTAAAACTTAACTGCCTGGGGCGACAGAATGCCACGCATGCCTTGAAACGCAAAGGGCTGCATAGCAGATCGGTGGGGAAAGTCGCACGCAATCACTACTTATTGTCTGTGTATCTGTGTGTGTGTGTGTGTGTGTGTGTGTGCAGACGTAGATGTGTGAACTTGTGTCCGTGCTTCTGTATGTCTGCTGAAGTCATGGGATATGTGGGCAGTGATATGAGCCACGTTGAGTATAAGAATAATAAATAATAAAAGAAACAGAATAAAGCAGTATAATGAAAGTGCATTATCGTACAACATCAGTGCCCGGGAAGAAGTGGAGAGATACGCACCGCTGCGATACATCGGCAATGCGTGCCTCTTCATTTATATGCATGCATGCACGCACGTGTAGGTGATACCTTTGCACGCACGCACACACGCTCTAGTTGTTACCACTTCACGCTAACCAGTAATGAATAATCCTAGTACATGTGCTTCCTGCACTGCACACATGCCCAATCCACCGATCTCTGAGCCCCACTCTCCTTCCCTTCCAGATTAACATAAGATCGGGATGCATCTTCGCAAACACAAAGGCATCTAATTACGCTTCTCTGGTGAAAATAAACTAATATATCCCCTTTGGTGAATTCTGCGTCAGTTTCCCTGAAGGGACCTCTTTTTGTAATTTTTGAATGAGTGCAACAGCCTTCGCACCTGACGAGTTGCTTGTTGCTCATCTGCTTCAATGACCGGGGAATAGCGCGAGAACGGCAGTGCGGAATGCACACAGCCACGCCGCCGCAACCACCCTCCACCGGCACCACACACAATTGAGGGATGTGAATTCCTACTGAGAAAGATCAGTTGTTGCTGTTGTACATGGGTGTGTGTGTGTGTGCATGTGCTGATAGATTATTATTTTTTTTTACTGGTTTAATTTCTCGTGAGCAACGAGTGAGTTGCCTGATGCTTCTCATACATAATGCCGGCTGGCTGTAGATAACATGGATAGAAGGAAGGAACCGAACTACGTACATAAGCACGCGTGTAGACGGAGGCCACGCATTGTATAGTGGCATAAGAGAGTGTGTGTTTTTTTTCATAAAGGGGACAAAGGAAAACAGAGAGATACACTTACTGTATATAAATAAAACAACAAAATGCATACGTACGTACGTGTGTATGCACTGGAAGGGGAATATAAAAAGAAAAAGAGAAAAACGAAGAGAAAGCACTCTCTTATATGCAAACACCCCTTTTATAGATGCAGTGGCAAACCAATCGCCATATATCCGCACTGGACGAACAGCCTGGGAGGGGGTACATTCAGAATAGATTACTTTGAGCGATGCCTTCATAAATCATAAGCGCGCCGACTGTTCCTTAGTGGAAAGAGAGAGAGGGGGGTCCCTAATGAAGGAGCTAAGGGGACTGGCATCCAGCCACACATCACTACCCACCCGCAGCGCCAACTAGCCCAACCCCTAAGGGTGCATGTGTCTGATTAAAAACTATAGTTGGCTGATGAACGGAACAGGCATTGCTATGCTCGTTGGTACAAGTAAGATCCCTCCAGTAAAGAGGGGAGGCGAAGCTGCGTGAAGGCCAGGTCATTGTGCTTCCTTTTCGTTGGGGCTGCTGCTGTGACAATATATATTATTTTGCGATTTGCTAATCTGAGTGTTCCCCTGGCGTTCCTCGCTCTTGCTGGTGCATACTCGAGTCGTCCAGCACCCGCACTCGCCTCCTTTTTTGCCTCCTCTCTCTTAATTTGTAAGAGTGTCAGTGGTGGGGCAGTGCCTCATCCGCCGCCACCCCTACAGCTCAGCCTGGTGCTGTTGTAGGACGGACTGGTAGTAGTCGTACTTGGCGCTGCTGCTGTTCCGCTTCAGCACGTCCATGACCGGTCCCATGCACATCTCAAAGTGACGACGGTTCAGTTTTGCGGTCAGAACCGGGGTCACAGCCACCACATCAGCGACAGTACGGTGGTTATTGAGGAATTCCAGCTCGCCAATGTGATCACCCTGCGAAAACTCGCATACTTTGGTCTTGCCACCGTCCTTGTCGCGCCCGATCACTTCGACAGTTCCTTCAATGATAATGTAGAGCCACTCACCGTCCTCGTCGAACGTGATGATGTGCTCCCCCGGCATCCACTCGTCGCTGCTCAGGGCGTCGGCCACCTGCATGCGCTCGTAGCTGTCAAGGCTCTCTAGGAAGGGCACATTGGCGAGCATTGCGACATAAGTCTCGCGGCGGCGGATGGACGAGCCCATCACCAGATTGCGGTAGGTATCTCGGTCCAGCACCCAGGCGACCAGCGAGTCCGTGCAGACCTTCACTGTGGCAACAGCTGGGGTGTCGTACAAGAGCTCCAGCTCACCCACAGCGGTGCCCTCCTTCTTCAGGAATACCTTCTGCCCCTCGCGAATGATGTCTGCCTGGCCGGACTGAATGATGTACAACTTGTCGCAGTTGCGCTGGTCAAACTCGATGATGTAGTCGTCCAGCTTGTACTCTGCCCTGTACATGGCGCCCGCGACGGTGCGGATCTCTCGGGACCCGAGGAAGCTGAATAGCACATTGCTATTGAGAAGTGATATTATGAGCGCCATTTCCTCCTCAGACTTTTCGTGCTGTGGCGCCACATAGTTCTTTGCCTTCTCAGGGTCAATGCCCTCCACACGCACAGTCTGTCGGCGGGCGCGGCCCGCGCCGAGCGAGGTGAGATCAGCGGCGGCGATTGTGGGCTGCCACTGGCGACCCTCACCGAAGAGACACTCCTCCGCCTTCTCTTCGTCACTGCCCTGCTCGTTCCAGAGAGAGACGGTGTTACTCTCGCACTGCTTACTGATCTCGTTGCGCAGGGCGAAGTCGATGCGGGTGTCGCTCACATTAATGCGGCAGATGCGGGAGTTGAGCTGGGCGAGCGAAAGCAACTTGCGGCCAGCGTAGTTGGAGATGGGATTGCGACTGATGTCAAGCGAGTTGATGGTGGGGTGCGTCTTCAGGACCTCCACGACTTGGTCCACGATGTTGTTCCCTTTGATGCTATCGCCACTAAGGTCGGTATTGTACAACTTCTGGTCGGAAATGTTGAGGAAACGGAAGTTTGGAAGGTTCGAGATGACGGTCAGCAGCGCCTTTATGCCGCGGTTGCCAACATAGTTGTTGCTGATGTTTATCTCCTCAATACCCTCGAATGTGTCGTGGGTCTGGAAAAAACGGATCAGCTCGGGGTTGGGGATCTTGACACCTTCCTCCTTGCAAGCGCGGAGATATAGCGCGCACGGAGAGTCGTCGGAGGTCATCTGCGTTGAAAGAGAGACTGAGGAGAAGGGGATGTGTATTTCAGTGCTTGCACGTTCACTGCGGGTCTAAATCCCTCTGGTAAAAGAAGAGGAGGCAAATCCTTGTGGGCTGCTCCCTATAGAAAAGCACTTTTATTGAATGTGTGTCTTGTCTGCGCTTGTTCAGATGTGTGAGTGTGGATATACGTATAGCTGAGATAGCAAAAACAATGCAGTATCTCTGTTTGTGATAATGCACACTTCACTCGAGTCCGCACCACCTTGATTATGTTTTTTTTAGTCACCTAGAATATGGCAAAAAGGCAAGTTATATACTGAAGGATACACGCGATGTCCAGCACAAGAGCTTTGTGTGAGCTTCTTCTACCCTTGAAAGCTAGCACACACACACACACATAATAGGTGAGAATGCGCAAGCACGAAAGAGGAGAAAAGGAGGACGGAGATGCGGACCGACCTGTCTGCTGCAACGAGATTGCATTACAAGCACGCACGCACCTGAAGCATTACTTGTACAAGTGGTTCTGTGCGCTGGATTCTGCTCCAAAAATCTCTATTTTTAGTGTTTCTTCTACTCTATTGATGCGGCACACAGCGCAATGTAGGAAGGAGAGTCGCTAGTAGTGGAAGAGACTCTTATTGTACACTGGAGCCCCATGCCTGTCACGCCTCATGTACTTAGCCCGGAAGGAGCCTAGTTGCTGCCTGCGCTCCTCAGCATCCCGAGCAACGAGGGCGGCAACACGCCCCTTGTCGAAGGCCAGCGTCACAGCCACCTGTCTTGCGCCAGTAGCAGCGGCGGAGGTGGTGTTCGAGTAGAACGCAAAGCCCCCATGCAGTACGACGAGCTGGAGGTCCTCCAA
>JAODGE020021449.1:0-16136 GCA_027574965.2 Ecitophya simulans
CGCTTTTTTCCACGTCGCACTCCCTTAATGCGATTGATAATTCCACGCGTCCGACGCCGACGTCGCGTCAATTAATCGAACTCGCCGAACGAACGCATCGAGTCGGCCGGCGTCGGCCCCCACAATGGCGTCGCGCGCGCTTCGAGGAAAAACGTCGCGCGCGTCCGACGGGCCTTTTCATATTTCATATCCGTCGCCGGCCGCCAGCGCGCCGTTTCGTCCTTCGGCCGCGTGCGTGCGCGCGCGTTTATCAGATGCGAATTCCTAATTAATTATTTTAATCCGCTCGATCCGCTCGGTCACGACTGACGGCTACCGACTACCAAATATTTACATAACGTCCGCGTCTGAACCTATATGATAAAAATTATTGATAGCGCCAGGTCGCGTCGACGATGTCGCAACTAAATTACGAAGCGAGCGCGCACAACTCGACCGGCCGGGGCGGCACGACAGCGTTTTGAGCGTTTAATTAATTTGAATAATGTCGTCCGCGCGCGAGGATCATTTGTATCCGGCGACGGGGACGGCTGAACGCGTGCCCCCGCAAGCGTCGGCGAAGACGCGCAGCCGGCGCCGGCGACGTCCTCGCTGCCCCCGTCGTCGTCGCGCGCAACAATGGCAACGTTATGGAAATTGATGCGGCAGTAAAATTTCGTGCGTCCGGCGCTATCGCGTTATGGATCAATTTTATCGTCGCGTTCCCACCGCGCGCGCGCGCGCCCGCCGACCATTCAATTATGCACGTACCGCGTGCTCGTATCTGCGCCGCGGCGCGCTCACTTTGCGCCATCTCCGGCGGTGGCAATTAAATTCGTCGCGGCGCGCCTACCGGCATGCCAAAACAAACCATTAGTGTTAGACACGGCGCGCCGTCCGCCCCGACGCTTAGGCTAATCGTTCGTGGCGAATCGCCGCGACGACCCTTTCTGATGCGCGTTAAACGCGACGTGTCACAACACGCTCGCGAACGAGATACGAACGACGCTTTGATTTTCGCGTTTTTCGCGTTTCCGCGACCAGGAACATGTGTCGTGCTAGCCGGTTATTCTGGAATAATCACATTCAAAATTTCTACTTTTAATAAATCATAAGCGTTTTATCGTGCACACTTTGCGCTATTCTACAATAAATAAAAATGAGAACATGTAGTGTTGTATTATTGTCAACGTTATTTTGTCGTTATTCTAAATAGAGATGAGAAAATTTAAGAAGCAAATTGGGCGCTTTTGGTAGTGTAATTAGCGTTTTTTTTTTAATTAAAACTTTGGTTGTTTCTTGTTAAATACATTCCATAGATAAATACAGTTTAAAATACCTGATTTAATGTGAGATTTAGGATGTTAATAGATCGCATTACTAATTGCAAGTCATCTACCTTCGACTTTCAATACGTAGTTGTAGATACCTACAACTATAGAATAACAATGATGATTGTTTCATGTTTGTTAATTTTTCTGGAATTTGTTATATTAAGGGTGCTTTATATATTTGTGTCACTATTTTCGGCAACAAGTTTTTTTTCTGATTACTGAAATGGTCACGACTAAATTATACAAATTTAAAGTGAGAGAATAACAAATTTATTCACGTTTGAAAGCTACAAATTAATATTGTTTTAACAGTCAGTCGGAGTTTTGCTAGACGCGCAGTGCATCTTTTGTTGAATTTGACGTTATTTTATTGTTAAGTTATAGCCATACGCTTTGTTTTTACACTGCTTCAATCTCTACTGTCATGTAGCCAGATACACAAGACAACAATTTCTTAGTAATTTTGTAGTAAATGACTGATATATTTTGCAAATTGTTTGTATTGAAACAGAAAACCACCTATACTTTATTTTTACATGACATAGGCCAGACGTTGCCAAACTTTTGACGAATAGTTAAGTTATGATTGAAACTTAAATTTTCAAGCACGAATTGTGCTTAATTTTTTTATGTATTTATCTTCTATATATAATTATACTTGTATATCGATTACATTGTTAGGTTGTTGGAGCTCTTTAAAGGTTTTAAGTACTGAAAACTGACTCCAACTAGACAAGTCCATGGCCACTTCTAATATAAACTTTAATTGTTCTGAACGCTAATGAGCCAAATTGAATTAAAACAAAAAACCGATCATTGCCTCCAACAATTACATAAATTAATTATTTATTCATTAATTTCTTATCAAGCATGTTCGTGTATAAGTGTATAAACAACGATGCGTACGATGTATTTACACTGTAAGACCTTCAACTCTTCTTTACGTTGCTCGATCAACAAGAACCAAAACGTTGTAAATATGTATGTAATAATTTCACACAAAATAGATTTCAATTTTACGCCCATTGGTCAATTTTAAAGAGAACAAGAAACGATTTTTACGTTTCCACGAAAGAAAAAGTATCGTGTTACTCAGCTCCAGTACCTAGTATCTAGAAACAACAATCAAGATTTAAGATTTTAGCTTTTTGATTCAAGATCGCAGATAGTAAATCCTACCTTTTGTTTTTAGTCAAAATGACAACCCTTACTTTTGATTTGATCCGATCGAAATAAGAGGGATGCGTTGGAGACCATTGGAATAAAAACGAAGGTATCTACTTATTTTGTTGAATCGATTCCGTTCGAATCCGACGCTCTGGAGATCTCTCGCTAATATCATTTCGAGGAATCCATTCGTTCGTTATCTCGGATTTAATCCGGAGGGTTGTTCGGGAACGATCCTTTCGAAGCCCCAACGTCGATCCGTGCGAATAGTTTCGCTGCTGCTAGAAGATGAGCAATTTGTATTCGCAATGCGTGACGCGTTGATAATTTTATTACCGTCCACGATTACACGCTGCGCGCACCCCGGGCGTCGGCTCTCATAACAAGGAATCATCCCTTTGGATAGTCCGGACGTAGCTTCTCTCTTCTACGTCAAGAAGCCGTTTCGGCGCTGAATCAAAAACATAACCTGTAGCTTAACCTCGAATCGACCAAAATTGAATTACCAAAATTTGAATCGAAGCAATCGAAAGAAGCGGCGAGTGTTTATTATATTATAAGTCTTGCCCTGGGCGATAAGGATTTAATAGATGGCGCGCGGCTGCGGTCGCGGCGGCGGCGTCGGCGGCGGCGCCCCCTTCGAAAATAACGCGTCGCCGAGCCGATGTGATTCATTGGGGGAGCGCCATCGGCGGCATCAGCTCGCGATGCGATTGCCTTATCTAAGCGACCAGAAGCAGAGATTAAAACGCGGAGGGAAATCGTCGCCCGCGCCGCCTCCCCCGCGGCGACGCTTAGCAAACACACCCTCAAAAAAGTGCCCCTCGCCACCGGCAGTTCGCTTTATATTGCGCGTTCAAATCGCCCCCGCGCGCGGCGGGATGCGCTCGCATAAACGATACTTTATTAACGTGTAATGACGCGACGAAGCGGGCGGCATTTTCAAATCCATTTCCGCGCACGTTCGCCCGCCTAGGTTAAGCGCGCATCCTGCGACGAGACAAAAGCGAAACAACAACGAAAAGCCCGCCGATTCCGGCCGATGCGGACGGCGGCCGGCGGCGGCGGCGGCGGCGGCAGCGCGCGAATCTAAACAATCAGCCATGCATAAAACGCGAACAAAACGACGCACAAAAAGCTGTTATAGATACGCGACGCGATGGCGCGTCTCTCCGCACGCTCGATGCGCGCCCATCGTGGGGGTGGGTTTGGTGTGTGTGTGTGTGTGCGCATGCAAAATGGCTCGTACGTACGACATTGTTGAATGCGGATGAACATCGGCAAATACAATGCGCCGCGCCGACTCGCTCCGATAGGGCAATTTTAATTCATTCTGTTTTGCGAACGCGCCATGCGAAAAATGAAAAATATCTACGGGTCGACGGCGGAGATGCGATAACGCCGCCGGGCGGCGGCGGAGGGGCGAGGGCCGACGCCGCATTATCAAAAAAAAAGCGCGCCGCGTTCCGATGCGCAGAACGCGAACGCAAATCGTAAAAAGCAACGGCGACGCGTATCAAAACATATCCAAACGCGCAATGTATTATTCATGCGCACTGGATGTTAATAGAAAATTAATTCCGCTTCATTCGGCTAATGCAAAGCGGCCCGATAGCGAGCGCGCGAGCCGCATTAATTGAAACATTTCCATCTGTTGAAAACGGTTTGATTTTATTGGCCGGCCCGCGAGCCGGGTTTATGTTTGCGCGCCGATTGTGCGTAATTAACATCGATTTTATTAATTCATCGATTGTCGCGATTCGCCGCCGCGTATCGGCGCGCGGCTTTCAATTCGGAAAGTTTTGCTTTGTCCACGCTAATCGCGAACGTAAAAACAACGGACGGGCGAATTGTAACCTCGCATAACCCAAAAATGCATATTTACGTTCATCATTTCCAATTGATAACAAATTGACTTCATTTACAATTGTTTTGGCGGCCGCAAATTCGAGCTTCGAATAACCTATAACTTGCGCATTCATAGCCTTAAAATAAACCAACGTTTTGTTTTTATTTGGCAGGTCCACGAGCCAGATTAAGTTTGACATCGATTTTATTAATTCACCGATTCTCGCGATTTTTAATTGCGCATCGGTTCGGGGCTTTTAAATTGGGAAAATCATACGTTTTCCAGACTAATTTCGTGAATAAAAACAACACGCGATTTAAAAAACACAAATTTAACTCACTAATACTTTGAACTTTTAAATTGACTACATAACCTTAAAATAACCAATTGTCATTATATTTAGACCTTTAAACAAACTGTCTAATTCTTATCCAATGTCTTGGAAAATAACATAATCTAAGCCTAACCTACTCTAAAATACTATATATGATGTAACTAATCATATATACTAACCTTAAAATAAGAAAAACTCAACTTTTTTGCGACATTTTTTTATCTGTTAAATATTAATTACTTAGCCACTGCGTATCAGCTAAACTAGAACGTAAAAACAACATGCACTTTTACTCATAACCTTAAAATGACAAACCCTCAACTTCTTTCCCGGGTTAATTTAGCCAAAATTATGGTTATTCTATGGTTATCATTATTGTCTTATCTTATCTTAATCATATCTTTAAACTTTTTATTTATATTTAAAAAAGTTATAATTAGGCAACGGCATAGTTGGAGAGCCTATTTCTATTTTTAAAAAAGGTGAAATTTCTACATAAAATAGCATCAAAAACTTACAATTCATTGGCATTGACATAATTTTGATTCGGCTGTCTTCAAATATAGATAGTGGTAAAAAGTTGGTTAATCAAAATTATTTGAAAATCGAAATAATGTAAAAATTCATTGTGCCCACATAAAGTGACAAACAGTCAACTTGTTTTCGAATAGATCTATAAGCTGCACACCCTTGCCGAATGCCTTGAAGGTTTGGCGTCGTTGGTGTTTGGCCGGACGAGATTGAATGCCATTGAGCGCGGCGCGCGCGCGTAATGTGGACGGACGCGTCTCTCAAGGGGGTGCGTATTTCATATAATCGCTTTGGAGTGGCACAAACAAAAGCGACGGGAGACCCGCCGACTATTAGCCACCCCCGGCGGGGCACTTCCTCTCGGCTGCACCCTCTGCGCCCCGAAAGAATCACCGCTCAGCCAAGCGTTATCTATAAATTGGTTTTGTATTAACTTATTTACATAAGCAGTTATCATAAATCACGCGCGAGGTGCACGAGGACCTAGTCGCGGCGATATTATCGCGCGCGATATTATGAGCTTTCGAAAGTTGTCTAAATAAAGTGGATTAGGAACAAGCAGCAAATTAGTTCAACTGCGTCAGGATAAGGAATCAAACTAATCTTTTGAAACAGAATGTCACAATTTTAAAGTGAGTCCCTAAATTTTCTTTACTATATGTTTGAGCACAAAATTAGTTTAACTTTGTTTGAGTATTAGTGTCATAGTGTCATAAATTTAAGTTGTATCAAGAGATTTATTTTAACTTTTTTTAAACAAATTAATCTGTTTTTTCTTCTCTGGAAGGATGTCTAAATGTAATGGATTAAGAACAAAAAACAAAATGCTTAAAATTTGTAAGGATCAGTGTTCGACAACCCATTGTCACAATGTAACCTATTTCAAAGGTCAACAGACTTGATTAAATTCCTGTCACTATATGATGCCAAACTTTCCAAATCATACAAACAAGTGATAAATTACTTACACTGTTTCAGAATAAAGAATCAAACAAAACGCGTTTAAAAATATTTGTTTATGGTATTGTCACAATGTAAAATATTTGCGGTGAGACGCCATAATTCTTATCACTGTCCCGCCCTTTGTCTTCAATCCAAACAATCACTTCTTGGTTAACAAAGCTTCCGTTCTAAGTGACCAATCAAACTGATCGAGTGTCGTCGTAACTCAGAAGGCCCAAACTTCTAAAACCTTACAATCAGTAACTTATGCTCGCTGCCGATGATGATGTTTATACTTTATTGTTGATCTTCCATTGTTATCTCTTGATTATCTCTACCCGGCGGCGACGCGTCATGCACCCAAACACTTCCCCACCGCAACACCACCCTTCCGCTTAGAATATGCAAGTTATTCCGAATTTGATGTTTACATTCGGAATTTATTCATAAAGTAAGTCTATCTCGCATCGGGCCGTCGAAGATGAATGGCGCTCGGAACGCGAGACGCGCGAGGTCCGTGAAGGATCGTCGTCGTCGTCGTTGTCGGCGGCGGCGGCGGCGGCGGCGGTCGCGAAGGCGGAGAGACATCAGGCGCGGGCCGGGGAGCGCGCTTTGTCTGGCCCTTCCAAGATCAATACGCGATGCCGTGACGTCATATCTCTCGGCCATCTTGTCATATCGCTGCCGTTTCGTCGCCGGCGGCCGGGGGGCGGCGGCGGTGTGCGCAAGATGGCAGATGCGATCTCTTGCTCGAACGTCTCTCGGCATCCGTGGCGTCTCGAAGTAAACCTACGACTGGAGACAGTTTTGCAAAACAGAAAAACGCAAGCACCTCTTTGAAGTTTTTTGGCACAGGGGAAAATCGTCTGTGTTCTTGTTTTTCCTGTCCGCATAGGTGTTCGGCGGCGGGGAGAGCGCTGCGATCGCACTCATACAGCGAATGAAAAATATTCTCCTCCACTTACGAGCGCGCCGAACATTAATCTAAGTTATAAATGGAGCGCTGGTGATAAGGATCGTTAAAAAAGTTATTATTCAATTGAAATCATAAATCCCCGACTCGCGTTCTGCGCACACGCGCGCGCGAAAAACAGTGGAAACGCAGGAAGCGCGCACTCACACACGTCGAGGTTGCTGGTGCGCACAAAAATTAACTTTCCAAAAAGATTCCTTCTTCCTCGCCGCAACTTTTCCACGCTCTCTCTTTCTCACTCTTTCTGTTTGCACTCCACGCGCGCTTTACTCTTTTTCCGCGTTATAACTCACGCTCGAAACGTGACTAACAGCCGAATGGAAAAACGCGACGATTAATTAAAGCGACGCACATATTTAAGATTTAAGCGCTGCGAGCATGCATGAGCGGACATTTTTTTCTGCCTGGTGGTTTTTTTGTCGCCCGCTAACCCCTTCGAGGCGCAACGCGCGCCCGTACGTCGATTTAACTGCGCACGGCTAATTAGCGCGCGTCTTGTCGCGTCCTCCGAGCTAAATTTGTCGGTCTGAACGGTCTAAATCTGCCGCGTCATTTTTTAATGACTTGCTCGACAAGTACCGCGCCGCCGCGCCGCCGCCGGGGCACGTAATGATCTATGTGCTGAAGTAATTATTTAGACGTCTTAAACATTTTTATCGTGGCGGCAGCGCCATCTGGATGCGATTTATTGATGTAAAGTAGTAAGGAAAAATCAATATCAATATTTTACGAAAAGAATCGATATTTTGACAACGATGTTTACGTTTTGCTGGTTTTTTGAGATAATGTTGCATCTACAATATCGATATTCGGTAAAATGTAGCAAACAGTTACCTAGATTATTAGGTTATTTATTTTTAACCGATGGTAAAAACGTCGAAGATCGATTTTTAATGTTTTACCACTATTGAAAAGTAGTAAAGAGTAGTAATGAGTATTTTACAAAAATAATCAATGTTTTAACATTGAGGTTTTTGTTACTATCGAAGTTGCATACTAAAATATCGATATTTAAAATAATCGATATTTACGTCTCTATGTTTTTTGAGACTATCAATGTTGCATACTAAAATATCGATATTTAAAATATTGATGCGTTTGATAATAATCGATGGTTTTTGAATGACCGATGGGAAAAAATAGAACATTAATGTGTCGCCATATTTTACAAAAATAATCGATGTTTTAACATTGAGGTTTGCGTTGCAATATTTTTGTTGGCCTACCGATGTTGTCTACTAAAATATCGATATTTAAAATAATCGATGTTTATGTTTTTATGTTTTTTGAGACTCTCAATGTTGCATAATAAACTATTGATATTTAAAATATTGATGCGTTTGATAATAATCGATGGTTTTTGAATGACCGATGGGAAAAAATAGAACATCAATGTGCCGCCATATTTTACAACAATAATCGATGTTTTAACATTGAAGTTTGCGTTGCGATATTTTGTTGGCCTACTGATGTTGTGTACTGAAATATCGATATTTAAAATAATCGATGTTTACGTTTCTATGTTTATTGAGATTTTCAATGTTGCATACTAAAATATTGATATTTAAAATATTGATGTTTTTGATAAAAATATAGAAAATAGGGAACATCAATGTTGCGCTATATTTTACATAAATAATCGATGTTTTAACATTGGGATTTTCGTTGCGATATTTGTTTGTAACTACCGATGTTGCATACTAAAATATCATTATTTAAAATAATTTGTGTTTACGTGTCAATGTTTTTTGGGACTATCAACGTTGCATAAAATATCGATGTTTATGATAAAAATTGATAGTTTTTGACGGACCTGGAAAATATCGAACATCGATGGCGGAAAGCGCTCGCGTGTCGTATCTCTATCGCCGTGCCGCAGCTGGCTGGGTGGCGGTCTTTCAGGGCGATGAAGTGTCCTCGTTTGAAGCACGTCGCATCGAAAAACAATGCGCTAATAGCACTCGGGCATTGTCTCGACGATCGGCCGCACGCGCTACCGCGTTCCACCACTCGGCCATTATTTTACGTTCGGTTGCATTATGCGTCGCGGCACGACGCAATGCGCTAATGATAATAGGTGAGTGTGTAAAGTGTGCGGTGCGCGGAGCGCAGGCTCGAGCGCAACGATGAAATTGAATAACCAGCCGTGAGTGGACCCCCTCGTGCGCGGCGCGCGTACGCGATATCGAAAAATTGGCGCGCCGCCTATTGAGAGCAAGATGAGTGCCGGGACCTCCCGGGCACACGCTTGTAAACGCGCTTAATGGCATGCGGAGCCATCCAGGACTTGTAATTGTACGCGGCGCACTTCCTAAACAAGCCGGAGCCCACCGCACGTCGGCGTCGGTGAGGAAATAAGCAATCAATGAGTCGACGTTTACGGAGCGCGGTGCAGTAATTCACTTCTGGACGTTGAGCGGTGCTCATTTGTTTTGATTATTTTCAAGAAATAGAAACTTGATTGTCTCTCTGCAAAGCGATTTTCAATGTTTTACAAGTAGGCCATTTTTTGGTCGATTACTGTATTTACAAATATGCTGCTGCTATTTTGGATCATGTCAGAATACTCCATGGTTTATACCTTCTACATTATGCATTAACACCATTTTTGCTCGTTGTATGCACGATAATAACCTTAAAAAGAATTCGTGCTACTCAAGCTCACAATTCTAATGATACCACGTTTAATGACATTTTCGATATGCACCTATACAAAAATTATAATTTTAAATTTTATTTGGTTCCATTTAAAATACAACAAAAATTGATTTTATTAACATAACTTTTAGAGCATGTGATTATGCTTATATATTTTTACAGATTCTGAAAAAGCTATTAATTGCTGATCGAATGGCATCCTTTGTTTTCAAGTATCAAAACTCAATATATCAAAACTGCATTTAACATAGTTATAACAAAAATACCATAGTCGTGTTTGGTATCAGATAATAGATAATATAAATATAAAATGTAGTTGTGTGGATTATATAATAAAAAATTAATAATTATTTATATATTAAATAATTATAAAGATATATCAATTTCTAGGTATCGTAACAACAAATTTTGAAAGAACAATTAAAAATTGTTTTAAAGAGGTATATGATTTAAATATTTATTTATAACCAACGATATAAATATTCGGGCTATATACTAAATAATGTTTATTAATGTTTTAAGTTTTTTCAGTTAAAACTTAAAAGTAAGCCACAAAAACGAATTAACGGTTATCGCATTTTATTTTAACCCGTATCGCCTTCACTAAAGATTACTTCCAATATATTCCACATCAATATTACTGTGTTATCTAACAGATAACACATTCAATTTTTTGAAGTGCAATTATCCTATTAGTTTGGTGAAGGAAATTGAGTAATCGATAATTTTTCTTTAAAATATTTAATAGTATCTTGAGTCATACTTTTTCCAGAGATATTCCACGGTAAAAATGCGTTTTGGATATATGATCAGATCTGTATAGTTGTCACTCTTATTGTTAGAAATCCAAAAGCACAAATGAAGTCATGAATGCAATTTTTCTAAAGTAAAAAGATTCATGGTTATTAATCGTTCATTTTATTTTGACCTTGAGAATCTATTCTTTAATTTTCTTCGGAGTTCAATTAACCTGAGTCTCTCCGAGAGAGAGGATGTCTCTGACATAATCTACTAAACCAGTCGTAAAAAAACCAGTATCACAATAACTATACTGATTTTACCCTACATTAAAATCTAACCTATAATAGCAAGCATTTCTATCATTCTAACATACAACCAGTAACGTAATCATTTGTCATAATCAATTGTTATTTTAGTTGTTATTTTAGAGACGACTTTTTTATATCAATGGATTCTTTCACGGTGATATAACCTTCACTCTAAACATTAAATTCTAACCTATGATATCCAACAATTGACACTTTCTCACATCCATCCCAAAACGTATTAATACATGATCTCCAAATCCTCAGCATATGTGCACGAGTCCTTATAATGCGCTCGTATAATACCCGAGCACTGAAGAGTATAAAGTCGCGTTTATTCCGTCCGTTGGCCATCACCCCACACGGACGACCCTCCGAAAGATCCAGTCTCACTTTCACACCAGTAACCACAATGCACATTAATGTAACGCAATCCCCGCGCAAGTAGATTGGACACCCTCGCCAAATCCGATTCGCATTCACTCGCCGCCGCTGCCGCCGCCGCTGCCGCCGTCGCCGCCGTCGTCGTCTGCGACAATTGCGCGCGCGTTCGTGTGGGTGGCCGTGAACGGCACAAGCCACCCTTCGATTCCGCGCGCGCCTCGTTGAACACGAATCGCTTCTCACTTTTCAATTTTTTTACAGGGGACAATGCGGCGCTGGCCGATTTTAAAGTTGCCCCCTTTCGGCGAGTTAATAAACGCCAGAATAAAAAGAAAAATATCAAAAAGCGCGCGCGACGCAATAAAGGCGAAGGTGTGTTTTGAGCGGCGTGAAATCACCCCTCGCATTTATAATGATCTAAAGTTTGCGACCGTCCGCCGTCGCCGTCGTGCGATAACAAAAAAAACATATTTCGAAATGAAAAACCGGCGCGCCGTGCGAACGTTTTTATCGGTTTTATAAAGTCGTCGACGACCGGCGCAGTCAATTTGGAAATATAAATCAATATTCGTGCTATAAAAGTCTCGTTGTGATATGAAACACGGTTGCTTTCGATCTCGACGCGAGATGTTATTGTTAGCGGAATCGGCGAGCGTGTGATATTAGGGGTTGGAGGCAACATAACACTTGACAGGGCGCGACCGGCTCAAGCCCGCTTTCGTCTTAAACGAGCGTCGAGTTGGGATTTTTGTTTGTGCGCATGCGAACGCGTGAAAAGCGCAATGCGCATAAACGTTTGGTCGCTTTGTGTGTTTATTGTCGCGCTGGAACGGGCGCTCGGGGAAAACACCTGAAGACGAGTGGTGCGTTTGTTATGGCCACAATAAGTCACTTAGGCGCTCAATGGCACCGTTTTTTTGCGAATTTGGCTCCAAAACAGCTCTACACGCGTGGGAGATTTTCGAACTACGAGCCGGATTAAAACCACAAGTTGATCTTAACGTGGTTGAGGGGGTAAGACAAGGAACAAGTGCATTCTCCCAGAAAGCAACGCAAGAGCTTCGCCAGTAGGGTGGACAGGTGGCGCTGCTCGAAACGAGCTGTGACTTTTCGATTTCATTGACAAACAACTTTTGTTTGAAATGATTTCCGATTTGCAGCGTGGAGTGACGCAAAGCGCGAGCACAATCCGTTTTATTTGCGTACGGATTATCGCACTCTCCATATTCTAATCCATATTGATGTTGCGCGCCGCCGCCGGCTTCGCCGCCACGCGGCCAACGCAAGTCGGTCACTTAATCTGCTATTTATGCGATTTGAAAAGGGAGAGGTCACGCGCCGCGCATTATTTCCGGCGCGCGAACGCGCCCCGAAGAACGCCGTCCGCGTTTCCGGGGGGTGGGGCGCGCGCGCGCCGCCGTCAACATGCACCCCAATGCACCCCGACGGTGCGCTACAAACGATATTAATACCCACTTCCTCCGCAAATCCTGTTATGGTGTAACACCTTCTTTTGTCAGTCGAAATTAACTCAAAACCAACTTTTCAAATCCATCAACGCAAAAGAAGTTTTTTGATAATAGTTGACATTATGTATAAATACCAAAACGTTATCAAGTAAATCAAGATAACCATTAAAAATCAAACATTTATGAAATTCTCTATGGTTTGATATCAAACTTGGCTACTTTTGGACGCGTTTCATTAATTATGAATTAAATCCTAATTTTTGATGAGACTAGTGCCATTCGAAAGATTTGAAAATGTTTTATGTAATTATGCCAAAATATTGTAGGATCAAGATTTGTACAAATGGTAAATCCTGGTTTTTCGATAACCTCTATGTAATTTCTTATGGGACCATGTTTTGAAACTTTTGTCGGTACAGTTTTGTCGGTAGCTTGACGCCGCTTTTTCAATACTAGTTCAAACCATCGTCAGATGGCGCCACTGCGCGACGACTTTTCTATTCGGTGTTTTCGGCGTGTAGAAAGGCCGTGAGTTTATTTAGTGTAATGGAATATATTCGAAATTGAGTATTATTTACGTGTGGATGATTGGAAATCGAAAACGACGTATGCGTGCTAATACGCCCGCCTCCCGCGCCGCCGTCAGTCGTTTGCGCGATGCGAAGACGCGCCGCCGCCGGCTCGAGTCGGAGGCGCATGCAGGAAATGACGCCGCAGTTTCATCTCCGGCCTATTTCCGACGACGCGCGCGCGCGCCTCCGCCCGCCGCCCCCGGGCGCCCGACGCTAATGCGTTGCGACTGTTTTAAATATGCATGGCGTAAAACGCCGCCGCCGTCGACTTCTTCGCCGACGATAAATTTAATTTTGTTGCGTCGCCGACGACCGTAACGGCCGCCCCGAAGCCGCCTCCGCAGCGCGAAAACGCCGAAAGCGCCGCCTGCCCTTCGCGGCGGATTAAGTTACAACGTCGCGCCGCGTCCCACGAGTATTAAATAATCAGAACTAATAAACGCTGTCAATATGTTTTGCGGTGCAAATTGCCCGCGCATTGTTTAGTCGCCGAGGGGTGTTCAGTGTACGGTCACGAAGTCAAATCAAGTGTTACACTGTCGCGCGCCGGCGACACGACGTGCGGATAAATCCGAGGGCTGGTCCGCCTTTCGGGCGTCGCGTCGAGCTCTACTTAACATTCGAGGGTGGCCGCGGAGGGTGGCGAAGTTCACACACATAAATGTAGCGCGGCGCGCGGCGTCCGGGCGAGGGATGAAATTTACACGCGCCGAATATGAAGGCATCAATCATCCGATTTTCCGACGGCGGGCGTATGGACGGCGTCGTGCGAGTTTTTTTTAGACGTTTTGCGATCACAATTAGCTCGACGACGGGCTGCGCTTTTCGACGCTCCTCGTCCTCCTTCATTGTCACGCTAAACACTTGCGACACCGACGCGCCGAACTTGTTCCCCCGGAGCGACGCCTCCGAAAGGGATGGGTTCATTAGTGTCGCAAATATTTTGCTTGGATTTTCTCATGGTCATCAAACAATCAGCGACCCTTCTTCCATAAACGTCAACCGTGCGTTACTCCTACTTCTGCTCCTGCATACAGTCGATCAGACGTTGTGACATTTTTTATTTCGCTTCATTTGCGCATGGACACAGAAAAAACGCAGGAAGTCTGATGCGAATGTTAACCAACTGAAATGCTATGTTTCGTTTGAATTATATCCCTTTAATGGCACTTCACTGTTATGAGAGAGGCGAAGGAGTGTTTGTTTTTCTTCGCAAGGATGCTGTATAGGATTTTATGTCGTCGAGTCGACACCGTGCCTACCTGGGCCATTATAGAGCGGTCATAAAGGGTGATTTATGCTGGAAGCGCGCCTCGAACGCTACTGGGAGGCAACCGAAAGTTGGACCAATGTTTTTTTTTCGTTTTCTTTCACTCTACGGGGTGCTTTCACGTTTGGCTTAGGTTGCAATCTTCCCTGAAATGTTGCAAAATCTGTTGACTATTCTTAGGCTACCAAATATACATTACTAATAGAAGCATAGAATTTGTTTTCCTGACAATGTTGCATTATCTTTGATAGATTTTAACTCAGGATTTTTACTATGTTATGGAAATTGTGCCATTCTTCTTCAAATGTAGCATAATTACCAAGCTATTATTATGCAACCCAACATACATCACTGCTGAAATTCGTGCGAATTATATCTAGACAAGACAACTATCTTCGAAAAATTTTCCTAGAAGAAACAATTTAATGCTTATTAATAGTGCAGTTCCAGAAATGTAGTAAAATTGCTAAATACTAGGCAACTAAATACACATACATAACCTATCAAACTACAGAAAATATATGCTCACAATAAAACTTTTTTTTAGAATTTTAACACGAGAAACAATTTAATTTACCAATGTTATAAAAACGGTGCAAACTTAAGAAATCAACCTGACTATCACTAGACAACCAAACATATATTTGATTGTACAGCTTTGAATAATTTCAAATTGTGCTGCAAAATCACTTAATTATTACCAAACCAAACACTGTTGGTAGCAGAATATAATGGATCTGACCAAAATCATAAATTTTTTTGTAAATTCTCACACAAACAACCATTTAATTGACCCATGTTATAAAATCTTATATTTAGGCCGTTTATGGCCATCAAGTTGTCATATAAAAATATTAAATTCCCCCATAAAAGCGCCATTAGAAGCGTTATTTAATAAACACTCGGACGCATCTTCTGGAAGCCGTGTCGCATTAAGGATCGACTCTATTAAAACGAATTTATGTGTGGGTACACTAGACTTTTCGATAGACCACAGAGTGGGTTTCACCTTTAATAATTACTCTTTCTTGACTATGGAGTGTCGTCAAAGCTCAAGCCAAAGCTTTGCGGCTGCATTCCTGGGATTTCTAAACGGGTGTGGAAACACTATGTAGATAAATTTGGAAGCCGCCGAACGCCGTAACCAAAAAGTGACACATCGTTTATGTCCCCGTTCCTCTTTTCGTTCTTTTCTTCGCGCTTGCCTTTCTTTCGACATCGACGGCGGCGGCGCGCGTCGTTAATATGCGTCGCATTCGTCTCCTCGAAAAAGTACACCATAAAAGGTGTGCGTAGGTCATATATTTACTCTTTTATATTAATGTCTCTTCTTCTGCTGCGCTTCTTCTGCGTCCCGTGCGTAGAAAAAACAGCCATCATCATTCACGTTCGAAAAGAGCGCGCTTTTTATTGTGCGCGTTCGTTCATTTTAATCTTTTCAGGCACATAATAACAACTGAATAACAATTGAAATAAAATCTAACATCATCGAGTTTCACTTTTCATATTATGCTTTATTTTATTCTGATGTTTTTTTTAGTACAAGACCGATTAATGTTCTCAAGCTCACCACCAGATTTTTTAACGTTTGATTTATTTATTTATTAAAACTGCAAATATTTTGTTTG
>JAODGE020021451.1:0-20264 GCA_027574965.2 Ecitophya simulans
AAAAACTCTAGCTCAGAGTGATCTTGTTCGGCACAGTGACCTTTCTTCTGCTTTGCTTTGCTCTGTGTGTGTGTGTGGAGATTGGGCTACTTGGAAGAAAAAAATCCGCACTGCGGAGGAATCCCGTGGGTTAAGTAGAGTATAACAAGTAAGGTAAAAAATGAAAGCAATCACTCCTTCTCGGGGGTAGGAGTAGTACAGGTACCGATGGGCGAATACAGTCGGTGAGTCTATTTCCGATCTCAGTAGAGGTGCTACGTTCCCCTTTTTTGAGGTTCAAAAGGGATGCAGCACCTAGCCACCACCCCACGTGTGGGTGAGTGGGTGGGTGTGGCTCGCGTTAACCTCGAGATTGTGCAGTGTCCAAAGCTCTTCTTTTTTTCCTTTTCGACCTCAGGAAGGAATGGATGAGGAAAGACCGGATGCGGGGAAGAAAGCGTGCCGTGACGATGCTGGGCGAACCAATGAGTCTTAGTGCGGCGCTGGATCCTTCCACGTACACTTCAGCAGGTTTGCCCCCTGGAGCGTCTCCAACGGGCTGAGTCAATGAGGAACCTCCGAATGCGTATATATGGAAGAAAGGAAAAAAGAAGAAAGCTCTGCGAACTGAGAAGCTTGAACTACGGCCAGGGCGTATGAAAGCCCAATAGTGTATCCTAAAGTTGCTGAGTAAGTCTGCACAATAAACCCGAGAAGAGCGAGAGCGCTCTTCCCTTTCGCTTCTGTGATCTCTCCAAGCTCAGCCACAGAGCTCACTGTGTGATGGCACCTCTCTCAAGAAACACCGATGCGCGAAATGGTCGAGACAGCGTACGCGCACGCGCAACCTTGCAGAGTGACAAAAATATAGAGAGAGAGAAAGAGAGAAAAAAGCGTGAAGCCAGTAAACCACTCGGGAAAGGCAAAAAAAATACTCGTATCGCGTTATAATCAGTGAAACTATGATATGTTGTGATGCGTCAATGCGGTCCTAAGGTTCTTTTTCCTGTGGCCTCTTATATATATATTTTAGATTCTCGTGAGGCTATGTCCAGAGCAGTGCGCTATGTCAGTGCTTTCAGTGCCCTATTCCTGGAGAAAAAAAGAGAAAAGAAAAAGAAAGTACAGAAGAAATGTTAAGCACATATTTAGGTAGCAGGAACTGGGAAGAATGACAGTGCATCCACGCCGTCTGTCTGTACGAGAGGAGGAGATGAAGCATCCAACATTGCAAAAATGGATTCTAGCGGTAGTGACAGGGGTACCTCTTTCTTGCGTGAGTTTTTTTTATGGGGGGTGCTTGACAAGCTGAGTTCACATGTGCGACAGCATGATTAGCAAGTGAATCCCCTCTTTTCCTCAACAACCTTTCGCCTCCACCAGATGTAGCCAAATAAACCGGGGCAAATCTCAGTACCTCGGGTGTACGTGCCCTATAGTTAATCCAGAAGCCCACACACTTCGTCGGGATGATAATAATAGACCCATCATCTTCCTTATAACTCACTAATATGTATATAAAAATATAAAGATAACACAGCACACCTGAGATCCAATGTGGAGTGTAGGTAGTTTTAAAAAAAAATGAAACTGCAGGAACAGCTAGTAACTCTCTCCAAAGTGTTTCTTTTTTTTTTTTTAATCACGAATAATCCAACTATGCAACCGCATAGCTGCAACCGCGCAAAGACACACACGTGAGCATGTGATGTGTGTACTGTACAGAACCCTCTGGGGATGGAAAAAAAAAAGGTAATGTACGCCAAGAATGCGGCAACAACTTGGGAAAGGAAAAGGAAAAAGAGCGGGACCGATCCATCCGCATTACCAAATCAATGGCTATGTAGAGCACATGTACACGCAGGCATGGCTTCACCATGATATTTTGGCGGAGACCTCATCACTTACACAATCACCCGAGCGACTCTCTCTACAGGTCAATCAACAGTGGATAAGGAGGGACCACGGGAGAAAAAAAAACTCACAAGGAACAACAAAAACTTCGAATACATTGGACTTCATGTGCTAACGCACCACCACCATCCCCCCTCCGAATTTCAACGGTGACCCATAAACCGAGGAAGTAGTTATCAAACACAAACGGTCACGTCATCTTTGAGGGTGTGCGATGATAATAATTAAAAAAAAGAAAGCTAAACCCTCTTATGAGCGAGTATTATACTGGAGTCCGAAATGCCCCGCAGCTGAGCTGCCGTCAAGTAGCCGATCTCTAGATACCATGTAAACACCTTGGCGGAATAACAGCGAAAAGGAAACCCTATATATACAATTACATATACATGAGGACACGCATACACATGAAGGCCTACTCAAGCTGCAGATGTATACGAGGGTTACCAAACATAAGGAGGTGGCCTCTAAAATAGCAATCCGCCCTCCAGAGCATTTCCTGCTGTTAAAAAAAAAAACATCTTTCACTGATGAGAGCTGGTCTTTAGTGCCAAACGAGGAAAAACGAAGAACTTAATATCAATAGCCCTCACATAAATACCGCTCCACCAGCTGCCGTATAGACGTTAGTGACTCGCGTTTAGTGTACAAATACGATTATGATGAAAATAAAATCAAATAAGAGCAGAATGAATTTGTTCTTGCGCTTCGCTTTTCTTCTCCCTATTAAGCAAGTTATTTGCTGTTCGCCTTCTGCCTCGGCACTCACGACACAGCCTTTTGCTCATCCTATCGCTCGGGGTTCGGGGGTTCAGTGAGTGGAGTGTCAAATAGCTTTAAGTGCTACCGGTACTCCTCACACAATTACCTTTTTTTCCTGGCACAAGAAAACTGCGATTACTCGTTAGCAAACTGACGTTGGCATTGAAACACGCGAAAAACATGGCACGATGTAAAAAAATGAAAAACAGAAAACTAATATTGGTGTGAGTGGGTGCTAATCTCAGCATGCAGCGCCAATACTTCCGACCCTTAACGAAGAACACAAGCAGTTGCCTTCTCGCCTTGTGGTTATATTCTGGACGCGTGATATGACAAACTCCGCTGGAGATAATTGAAAACGCGAAGTGTGTGCACCATCTCACAGGAGGCAGCAAAAGCAAGAATACAGAGAGACAACCTCCACATTAAACAAAAAGCGCACGTGAGCAAATATGCCAGTGACAAGGTGTCCCAACCACAGTCACTCACAGGGTTCATACGCACACGCATGCAAAGCACCGATGCATATATATATATATATACTCAGCGAACGCAGCACACAAGAAATAACACAGCATGTGATCTATCCTTGGCAAATGAAGACCCCACACCAAACCCCAAAAAAACACTCCGTATGGAAGGCAACTACTGTTTCACCCAGCCTTCCTTCCCTTGTGGGAACCGCACGAAAGAGGGGGGAAGGGGGAGGGGGGGCTCCAAAACAAAAAAAGACTCGACTCTGTTTACTGTGTGATGGCGCGCACGTGCAGGCCGCAACGGCAGTCATCGCTGTATAAATTGAGCTACAGCAAGATCCCTTTTAGGCATCTCTCTCACGAGCTCGTAATGAGCAACGGTGAATATAATTTCCTTTTGGATCACATTTATTATTACCTTTTATGTGCTGTGCGCTCTCCCTCACATACAGCGATGGTGTGGTCGCAACTCTCTCTGCTCAACTCATTTACGTATCTTTTTTTCCCCATCCCGCCTATTAATTAACTTTACTCCGCCTTCCTCCTTGCTTGCTCACATATAAATATATATATATATATCTTTAACTCCGTACTGGAGCAGGCATGTGCACTTACTAACAGTAACAAAACAAAAGTGACATCAAGAAAAAACACTAAAACACACAAAACCACACACACACGCACACGTCAAGAAGGACGATGTGCCGAGAGTCACACTGCATCCCCTTTCCTGATGTAGTGGTGCTTGTTGAGGGGGGAGGAAGAGGGGCTCTGTCTCCTTCTACTTGAAAAGCGACAGAGAAGCCCATGGCAATTCTATTAGGCGATGTAATAGTGCTGCAGCTGCTGATGTTGCTGTTGCTGTTGTTGTTGCTGCTGCGGTAGCGCAGATACCAAGTTAACCCCAGGTGCTGGCGGCAGGAGTGTATACATCTCTGGCACGCTGGGTCTTGTGGCCGCAGGGTACGTGGGCATAATCATCCCCGGTGCCACCATCTTGGGATGGGATTGCTGCGGGACGTACAGTTGTCCGTTCACGATTATGCCTCCCCCAGGCACCTGTGGCGAGGGGAGCGGTGTGGTGCCCGGCATTGGCATGATGTGCGTCGGTTGCGGCTGTGCCTGAGGCGTCGGAGGCATCCCGTACACTAGCTGTGCGTGGCCGTCGGGGAGAACAACGTATGAATACGGTAAGGCGCCCTGCTGCCCATCGTACAGGATAGGGGCCTGTGCTGCAACTGGCTGCTGCGCCCCTGTGTACAACATCGTGCCGGCGGGGCCGAGTGGGAGGCCCATCTCTGGTACCCACTGTGGCTTTTGCTCTGGTGCATGAGTAATCCCAAAAGAATGCGGTGCTAAGTTAGCAGGCACGACACCGTATAGAGACGTGGAGGCGGCGATTTGCTGAGACGCACCAGTGGGTACAGAGTATGGGGGTGGGAGGGGTAGAGAAGGGCTAGGTGTCGCTGGAAGCAAAGGCCTGCTGCCACCGTTCTTCTTTTGTGTCTGGGGAGCTGCCTTGGCGGGCGCGGAGCCCTGTGGCTCCTGTGGCGCAGAGGCCCCCTTGGCGCCAGATCGTGCGCCCTTGCCGGTTTGGCGGGACTTCCGTACCGCATTAGCAAATTTGGGCACGGTGCCATAATAAAATACCTCCTCCCCCCTATGGAAGTGCCAGATGTAAAAAGGTCCATCGTGCACAACAGCCTCCTTCGCTCCTGGCTCGCTGTCGCTGGTGCTGCGCACCCAATGTGGGTCGTCTGGGTCAGCCTCTCGAGCTCTCTTACACTCGTCCCGGACCAGGGCAAGGAGCACGTTCTCAATATACACGCTCGGGTCTGCAACCCAGCGGCCCATGTGTAGATCCGGGACAGGAGCGGCAGAGGTGACCGCAGCCGGAGAACGATCGTCGTGATTCTCCGAGCTGCTAGAGCTGGGCGGATGGGAATCCAGATGATTGGTACCGGGAGATGCAGCGGTCGCAGCTCCATCACCGGTCGTGGTGATGCCAGGAGTGTCGGACTGATCGCGGAACGTTAAGATGTCCCCTCGGCGAACGACCAGTGTCTCGCACACATTGCCAACGGTGACGGTAGTGGCAGTGCCGCCGCTGGAGTCCGGACTCGACGCAGCGTTCAGGGGCTCGGGTATGGGCACAGCAGTGACACCACTGCCTGTGGTCATGATGTCCTTGGGCTCTGCGTCCACCACACTCACAGTGCTGTCAACACAGACGAGATACACCTCGTTTGCCTGCCCGCTCCATGCAGAAATAATCACCGTGTCGCGGGTGATGTACCCCTTGATGATGTAGTCCACCTTGTGCTTGGGGGCCATGGCGCTGCGCTGGGCCTGTGCTAGCGTGGCCAATGGCGTTGTGGGGTTGCTGGTGATGGAGGCCCCTGGACTATGAATCGTGTTGTTAGTGGCAGTGGTGCTTTGCTGATTCTGCTGACTCTCCATGTCGCCCTGAGGGTCGAGCGGTGATGAGGGCATCACCGGAGTACCATCAGCAGCGGTACTGGCAGCGGCGGCCTCCTTGCTCGCCAGACTCGCCTGACGGTGTCTCTGCTGCTTCAGCGCTCTGTGTTGGACCTTCGACTCCATGAACTGCATGTAATGCTGTGAGCACGCCTCTATCAATTTTTTAGCGTGTTCAGCATCGACAAAGCCGCGGAGACACGACTTGTCGAGCCACATGGTCGCAATTTGTGAAATCTCGACAGAAGTGCAGATACGATCACGTAGCTCCCGCAGGAAGCACAAAAATGGAATATTCGTTTTAAAGCTCATAAAAACGGTGGGCAGAGTCGGCACATACGGGAGCCCAATAACGTCCAAGCAATGGTGCTGATAGGTGTACGCTGCAAGCAGTAGCACACGCGCCATGTTATGATCCCCTGCCGATTTCGTGATGAACATGTGAATATTGCTAATGTCACTTTTCGAAAGAGGGGCCCTCCCCTCTTCTGACAAAGGTGTAAAGTACTCAACATCACCAATACCACCTATGATATGCACATACGTGTCATTGGGGCTATTGAGAAGCCGCACACTGCCCTCCGGCATGTGACCTGCGCCTTCGTAAAGGAACATGACAGCGCATGGGACGGGTCGCACACGGTAACCATTCCCAGCCTCCACGTCAGCACGGAGGGCGGTGTTGCTTTCGTAGTGGTGTCGCGATGTGGACTGCAGGTATATGTCGTACAGCTCCTCAATAGAGCGATTAATGGGAGGGATAATGTTCTGTCTGTACTGGCACGAGTCAATGATGCCCTCGCCCCCGTTCTTGGGGGGATAGCGCAGATAGTACCGCACCGAGGGGTCCATGCGGGCACTGTACAGCTGCTTGAAGAGCTCGCATTGCGGCGAGGGAAAGTACTCTTTAGTCAGGGGAATGAGCGCGATCTGGCGGGGGCTGCTGTGCGGTGGCCTAAAGGGCGCCTGCTGCAGAATCTCTGCGCTGGGAGCCGCACCCATACTCGAATATTACTGTAGTAGGTTGCAACTGTTCTTTTTTCAGTAGCGTGTGTGGGAGGGGGGAGGGAGGGGGGGGGGGGAGACTTGGGAATATTTGTTATTTAGCGGTTTTCGTTTTAGCTTCCGTGTCTCTGTCCCGCAATTGTGCTGGGAAATAGTATTAGTTCTAACTCCTTATAAACAGATGTACAAGTAAAGATAATATGTGTGCCGACTCAACTTGGGCCTGATGAATGATGGTACGCAGAAAACTTCGTATATGATGCACACCTTTTTATGCTTCTGCACTCTGAAAAAAGAAATAGAGCAAATGAGAGCAAAACGAAGGGAGTAAACGGATGGTCATTCGTGCATGAGGTGACAGGAAGAGAAAAAAAAGAAAACGTCATGTGGCCCTCGCATCGCCCTACCATGCCCCACGCATTCTGCGGGATAACCGCTCTTTTGTTCAGTCGTCTTCTCTTGATGCACACATGGATAACGGAGCTATAGGGTGGTATGTACAAATATATAAATATATGCACTTGTGGAACGATGAATAAATGAGAGATAAATAACAGCACTAATGCATAGATAGCGCAGTAGTGCTGCTCCAAATTTACCAAGTGTCTGGCTCCTCAAGATGCCCGCGTACGCTTGCACGTATACACATTAATAGTAAGGGGGGAGAGAAGGGAGAAAGGGGAAAGAGAGGCGAGCTAGCTATCACTAAGGTGCCAACAGCAAAACCATACAGTGTCGTGAGCACATATACACACTCTAACACATAGACACAGACACACTAACAGTATAGTTAACAATCTACAGTGCATCATTAAGTGGGGGAGCAGCAGCAAGAAGAAAAAGAAAACTGCGAGACCCCTGGGGGTGCTTAAATACAAATAATGTAATGAAGGCATGCATACTAGTAGTGGAATGTGTTGCTGCCACATCCACTCCTCTTCTATTGTGGCACTGCCGATACAACAAACAACTCGCATGTTACACAGCGTGCTGGGAACACGAAGAAAAAAATATAACTCTAAACTCACGTCTCTACGTGGCCGCCTCACACACAAATGATAAAAAGTGAGAGACTTGAGTACGCCCTTCACCACTGCCATCCCTTGAATCACCACCACGTCCCTACATAGAGGACCCCGGATCAGACTACTCCCAGAACAACGCAATGGAAGAGGGGGTTGGCCACTCATCGCTGCCTACACGTGGTAGAAAGGGTACTGGTATTATATTTATGGACAATATTTGTATCACGATAAAATGAAAAAACAAACAGTAATACAACCGCGCACACAGTAAAAATAAAAGCTTGAAATGTACAAAACAACAAACTTATGTATTTATATTTTATTTTCCCTCCGCCGATCAACCAAAAAGGTCCGAGGGGCCAACTATCCCCTCACGACAACGTAACACAGACACCTACACGCACACACAAGGGCAGGTTTAAAGGGAAAAAAAAGAAATGAAACACAGTAACTGATCGAGAGAGGGGGGAGAGTGAAGTAAAAAGAAAAAGAGTATTTATTGGTGTGGCGCGCCTCTCCGATTGGCTCGTCTCCCCCGCGTGCCGCGCTTCACCCGCGTTGCTGGTAGAGAAGAAACCACCTCGGTTTGATCTAGAGATGTTCTGGATGCCTCTACCGAGTGTGGGAGCTGTTTCCCCACCACCACCCCTTGGGGGCTGCTCACTGGCGCGGGAACAGATGCTATTTTGGTGGCAATGAGGCGAGCGTGCACAATCGAGTTCACTGGCAGCGGTGCATCGGGGGATAATTTCGGGGTGGACCGGCCCTTCTCCTCGCCTTCGCTGAATGCCATAGACTGTGCGCTCTGTGATGTATCCAGGAAAGTGTTCAAGAGCATACTGCTGCACCGACTCACCACATCCCGCGCGGTGGCGCATGATGCGACAGTGAGGCCATCGTCGCTATCTGCGGTGGGATTGTACGGGTATGGGGAAATCGGAACCGCCGTCCCAACCTTCCGTTCGCTGCTGCTGGAAGCCACAGTGACCGTGATGGTGCTGGGACGCTGGGAGTTCGGGGGCGGGGGGATACTGGCGGGCAGTCGAGGCACGGGCCTCGGGCAGTCTTTGCCATATGCGCTGCACTCAGTAGTAGCAGCCACTGAAGCTACACTGCAGGATTTCCTCGTGCTGCAAGGTGGGGTCGGCTCTGGGGGCCGGGCGGAGCAGGGAGTGAGGAGGTGTGCCGACAGAGGAGCATGATTCGACTTGGCGGAACGCGGCGTGGTGCGCAGCTTCTTTAGCAGAGTGCCGCGGGAACGCCCGCTCAATGCAGTGCTGCTGTCTCGGCTGATGGAGCTAATGGGAATGTGAAGCGCTGGGACATGAATGCAGTTCTCCGTCATCGCTACGGTGGTGTCCTGCACCACCGGAGTGGGTGAGCGCGAGTGCGTGATGGTGGTTTCTCTGTCCTGGCTGTCCCTATAGAGCTGCGAGACCTCAACCGCCTTGGCACCCCACAAGTCCGCACGACGGTTCATGTCTCGGAAGCAGTAGGTGTGCTCGGGAGTGACGATGTGGAACCTATTGGATCGGAGGACTGTCACCTGTTCCTTGCCGGTCCAGGGAAATCCGAAGGCAACATCGTTGATTTCGGGATCGATTAAGAACAGTCTTGGAAGATCCGTGAGCGCGAGCACCAGTGGACGCTCGTTGCATTCCCCCGTGCTCTCTTCCAACAACACAGGAGAGCAGTAGAATATTTTCTCGCCCTCCTCCAGGAATTCGGCGAGCTCGGAAGTGTAGTCGGTGTTGCGAGTGGTGATGTTAGTGGTGCCCAACACACTGTCCCATTCAATGGAAGCAAAGAAGGGGTGCTCCTGGAGTGCCACAAAGCCGCCACGCTCTTCTGAGCCGATACGGTCCTCTGGCCTCGGTTGGAGCAGCTGATTCACAAGATCCTTTGCTTCGGCAGAAATGCCCTCATCATTCGAGAACTCAACACTATTAGCCACAAAATTCTTAATTTTCCGAGGGACCATAAATGGCGTCTCCGCCTGGAAGAGCGGTGCCCCCTCGAGTAGTTCGTACAAGATACACCCGAGGGCCCAGAGGTCGCTGTATGGACCCGCCTTGTTTTCCCAGATTACCTCAGGTGAAATGTACCCCGGGCTCCCACCGAACTTGTTCGCCTCCTCGTCGCCAAGAAAGCAACTTCTCCCAAAGTCACCAATCTTGATGTGGTAGTCCCACGTCATAAGAAGGTTCTCCGGCTTCAGGTCCTTGTGCACGACAATGCTGTTCCAAAGGAGCTTCGGGTCGGTGTCCTCCATGGAGCTCAGCAAATTGGAAGACGACCACACTTCTGAGTACGCGTTCGTGGTCGGACCAGAAGTGGTGGCTGTGGGAGGCTCTTGGGTCATGGCACGACCGCTGTGGGAGTTGCCTGAGTACTGGGCAAGAGCATTTGCATAGACTACGTCCTGTGACAAAGCCGATGTCGCCCCCTTTCCATGGTAGAAGTGCTGCCCCCCATCTCGCAGATATGCAAGCCCAAGTACAATATCGGCCATGAAGCGTGGGGCCATCTCTCGTGTGTCCTTCACGCCGAACTTTTTGATGTATTCATCTAGGTTGCCGTTCTCCGCCAAGTCCATTACAAAGAATATATCACCCGCGTCCTCAGTGAGACCAAAGGTGTTGATCAAGCATGGGTGATTGAGACGACTCGCCATGAACACCTCGTTGCGTAGCGATTGATAAGCAATGTGTTTGCACAGATCCACTTTGGAGATTATCTTTACAGCAACGGAGCGAAATGGAATGCTACCGAACTCCACAGCTTCTCCAAGGGAAAGTGTGGATCTGATGGGGGTAAAGTAACAGTTCTGCGCCGTATCACCTGCGACGAACCGCGATGCGAGTGCGTGCACACCTCCGTCATACGGCGCAGCCGCTTCCCCAGAGTTGGTTCTGTCCCAGCCAAAGTCAGAGGTCGATGGCACGCTCCCAGGCGAGTGGGTTGGCGGCTCAATGGTGTCCGCACAGTACAGGTTGCTGCTTGTGGACACCACTAGCGGCATGGCATTATGGAGATCTTTGGAGTGACTGTGCTCGTCTCCCTCGTCAGAGGCAATAGCAGCCTCGCTGCCCCCGTTGGCACCGCTCTCTGCCTCATTCATAGCTAATGTAGCATCGGCACAAAGCGCGGTTACAAAAGTGCTCCTAGTGCTCTCAAAAACCACAGAGAGGTTCAAGGCATCGTTGGATGCGCTCAGCAGACTAAAATTACTGGTATTGGTTGGATTCACATAGAGGCATAGCGGATGCTCGTCCGCGTCATTGCTGGTCCGATTTGCGCTGCTACTGAGTATGTCAGCGCTACCGGTGAGGGGCATTTCGTGTTTAGGCAGCGGTGGCAGTCGCTTCGGCAATGGTACTTGCGCCTTATGGCACTCCTCCGGATTGGAGGAGTGGCACCGCTGGGGTGGAGAGAGGGAAAGGGAATTTATAGAAAGCACAGCGCCAAGGTCCCCCAGCGCCTGCGAGGGCCCGGCTCGATCGCTGCTTAAGCGGTCTCCATCAGCGCGTCGAGTGTGGCTATCGTCAGCACGATCACCCACTGCCTCCTCATCGATGGTCCTATTACTCGGGGAGCTCAAATAAGTGGCCATGGGAAATCGTCTCTGGGCCTCCGCTTCCATGAGATCCACATCACCAAAGCTTGGTGTCCCGCCAGCCGACACCACAGGTGCGGCTGCTGCCCTGAAGGATGGGGCCCGGGTGCAGCTATCAGGCCTCAGTGTATCTGGGGATGGGTAGCTGTAGACAGAGGGTGGGGAGGCGTTGTTGCCAGTGGACAGGCAAGTATATGGAGAAGCGCTGCCTGTATCAGTGCGAAGGACGTGCTCGCTACGCCAGTGGCACCCATCATTATCCTCGCACTCGTAGGCTTCGTCATGCACACTCGTGCTCTTCGAATAGCTAGTTCCCACCCTGTCGCTCCCGGATGCCACCACACTTCCCGCGTTAACGCTCCCGTCAGCTCCGTCAGGGCCTTGCGATGCCTCCGCGGAGTCACGTAGAGCATCTGTACAGAGGTGCATGGGACTACTGCGCCGCACGTGCGTGCTTGCCCGCGAACGTGGTGTAAGCGTATCGAGGCTATCATTGTTGGTGGAGGTAATGGGCACCAACTCCTGATGGTGCATCGGCGGTGTCGCGAGGTTTCTCCGCACGTTTGCACTAACGGGAGATTCAGGCTGAAGGGCAGATAAAGATGTGTTGCACTGCGTCCCCCTCACGGACTGAGGAAGTGTGGTCTCTTCGGGTGATACCTGCAACACCGTAGCAGCGGCTCCCGTGCTCATCCACGATGGCTCCACGCCAAAGCTGCTAAGTCCACGCACACTACACAAGAGAGGTGTTGTACAGTTGTTATCCCCACCGTTATAGAAGTTTGCGGTCTGCTCGCTGTATGGTTGCTGATGAAGCGGCAATAGCGAACTGTTAAACGAGGTCCGCAAACTGGTCATTCCCCTGTGCGTACTCATCTTGCTAACGGGTACAAGGCGTGGGGACACCGGCACAGACAGTGCAAGGCTCTGATTGCCTGGTGTGCCCCAGTTGGTGGGGACATCTACGTCGGGGGGGTACAACTCCCCCTGCACCACCGTTCCATAAGCACCAGTCCCAAGTTCCTTCTTGCGACCTCGCGATATATAGAACCTCTCGCGCGGAAGAACAAGAGCCTCCGGCAGATCCGGTGCGAGTTCGTGCAAAGTGACTGGGCACATGCTGTGCAGTCGCATTGAGCGTCGTGCGGAGCGAACGGACCGAGCAGTAGACATTAGTGAAGGTGAAACCGATGTACTGGGGTCAGACAAGGCTTTGTTATTGTTGCTGTTAACATTGGCGGTCTGCTGCTGCGTGGCGTTACTGAATGTGCCTGGCGCATCTCCATCAGTGGAGCTTCGAGGCAGCTCACTGAAGCGGTAGCCGAGTGCTGGAACAACGGGTACAGTACCATTATTATGGCTGTTGCTGATGTGGCTCCAGTTGTTACTAGCGCGGCTTGTTGGCCGATTCGCGTGGGTATAAACGCTAGAGCTGAGCGCAATATCCTCAGTGTCCGGGGTAGAGGAGCCGCTAAGAGTACTTCCACCACTCAGTGACTTGTTTACAGGAGCAAGCGGGGCAGCTACAGGATATCGAGACGTACAGCCCATGCTTTCGCCTGCTTTACTATTATCATCGCAGTGGGTGGCGTAGAGTGAGTTTGGCGCCAACTGCAGGTGCGATGTGTCGTCTATGAGGTTGGAATCCGGGTTTATCGCCTCCGTGGCTGGCGCATAATCTGTACTAATAGTCATGGCGACGCGGCTTAGAGGACTGGTCTCGCGCGGTAGACCGAAGGTGCCCCTATGGCCACCTCCCACACCCACCGCACTATCGCCACCGCCATCCATCCCTACCCTGGCGCCAACATTGCTCGAGCCCATGCAGGTCAGCTCTCCGATCAGCGTGGCGTCCAGTTCCTGAGGCGATTGTTCTGTAATATGCGACAGTGATGCGGCGGATGGTGAAGAAAAGCGCGCCGTCTGGAGTGGCGATAGAGATGGAAACTCGCCAGTGGGGTCGATGGAATGACAACTTGACCAGTTCATGCTCATGAGTGAGTTTGAGATGGGAACGAAGGTGGGCTCTGGCTGAATAGAAACCATAACGGTTGCCGCCTCGGGTGCACTACCTGCTCCATTCCTCACGCCGGCATCAGGAGCGGAGCGAAAGTTGGAAGCTATCGCTCCTCTATCTCCACGATATGGTGATGCTACTAAGACGTTGGGGGTTCTATTAGGCGATGGCCCCCCACTCCGCGCCTTCTTGTCCGACATTATTTGTGGCGTATAGCTAAACAAATCAAAACAGATCAAAGTAAATATAGTAACGTAAGGGAAGTAACAAAGAAGAAAAAGTACACTAGGAGGAAGGGGAATAAAGGGAAACCGTTGTGGATGTTTCCGCGGTCAGCTATAAAATGTAATGTCCACACCTGGGTGGTTGCCTAGAGGCAGAGAATGATATTATAAAAGCTAGCGCTGTCGCCAAGAAATTAAAAATCCGAGAGCTAGAGGTTTTAATTATAATATGCACGTGTGTGCACGAGAAGAAATCGTTGCGTGTGCGTCTGTCTTGGACTGTGCGAACTCCTTCTTACCTGCACAGCCTTCTACAAAAAGCTGATACAAGAAAGGTAAGGCTCACTGAGGGAAGCACAAATATGATTCCTTTTGACGACACAAAAATGTGAAAGGTAAAAAAAAGAAATAGCGAAGAAACAGAAGCGGTGCTCTTGGCAGGGATTGAGCACCAGCAGGCATTGTGGGTGGCCAGGGCAATTTAATCATGATTGGGTGAAGATAGAGAGAGTCCAAAGCACCTCATGCTGCACTGCTATCCACATAATATACATCGCTTTCCGTTCTTTGTTATTATGCGCTACCGCCTGCAGGTCAGATGAACCACACGAGGACGTCCTCGTGCGAGCTGTCACCACCGCCACCATGCCCACTGTCAAACGTCCACCTTGCAGAAGCCTGACAGTTAACGAACTACCGAGGAGGCTTCAGCTGGTCCTTACGCTGTCGCCACCACTCCTCCACGTATTTCGCTTCCCTTCGCCGCAGCATATCGACCGCGTCCTGCCCTAGTGTAGTGTGATCAGGCACAGAGAATAGACTGTATTCGTGCATCCTAGCCGCCTCGGGTCTCGCGCCTCCGCGCATATGCTGCCTCTTCCAGTGATCAAGGTTGAACTCCAGGTCGGTCTGCATCCTGGGCATCACATACTCCTTCCACCTCTGCTGCACGTCGCGTGTGTTACTATCCGGGATCTCCGTGTGCCGCCTCACACGCTCAGTCACAGCCCCCTCCTCCACTTTCATCTGTGCGCTGTACTGGTTGATGTAGTAATCCCATTCCTTGTCGCTCAGCTTACGGTCCCACTTGGCAGGCGCTGCGTTTCGCACTCGTGCACCCTCGTAGTTCCACAACCACGGATTCCACGTCCCCTGGACACTGCGACGCTGATAGTGCAGGTGCGAGGCACTGAATGGCTGGTTTGAGTCATTGGCCTCATTGACGAGCTTGTGGAAGCGTACATTAATGCCCATGGAGCTGAGGTAGCGGGTATTATACGCCTTTTCACTGCCGTCGCGAAATACCCCAGTAATGGTGGACTCGGGCCAAAAACGGGGGCGGATGTCCACCTGCACCTGCGGGTACTTGCGGCTGAACAGGGGGAGGTAAGTCGCAAGGAACTGGCGAGTCGCGGGGCTCCCAATGCTAGGGCTGTAGGTCACAATGACCTTCTTCAAGGCCAACTCCCCATTCCGGCTCATGTGTGTCAAGTAGAGGGACGGGTACTCCACGCACTGGGAGTGCTGACTCAGCTGTATGCTGCTGTGCTCAATAGAAAGTTTCGCGACGCTGAGACGCTGGGAGATGTGTGGAGTGCTTCAGCTACTCGTCCTTGGGAGAGAGATTGGAAAAAAACAAAGTGAACACAGGAAAAGAGCTTCCGTGATGCACAGAACGGTGGCCTAGCTTGGCCTCAGGGCACGTGAGTCAGCCCCCCAATGACTGTAGAGATACAGCAATGCAGTGACTAACAGCAGAGAAAGCCATTTGTAGCTCGCTCTGTCGAGAGAGGTCAATTAACTGTGAAGACAGATACGCACCCGCGCTCACGCAATACGCACTCACCGTCGTATCAGTGGGGCGCTCTGCCGAGTCCACGGTATAGTTGCTGGCACGGACTGAAGGCCCAGTCGGCCCCCATGCCTGCGGCTGGTCAGCGGACCCTTATCCCCTAGCACACCCTCATTGACGCGCTCCCCCATCGTGGAGTTGTACTCGCTTAAGCGCTGTTGCGTCTCCACAAGGAAGCCGCCATGGGGGTACCGTAGTGTTACCGGCGTGGTGTCGAGTGGATTGCCTCCCTCAGCCTGGGATGACTCAAATGCAGCGACGGTCTTCCTCACCAGCTGCGAGTGCAGTCGGACGGCTTTGCATTCGTCATGTAAACGCGAATATGCCCTCTGAACTCTCGGAAACGGAGAAGTTAGGAGCCCACCTTCTTCGATGAGAAACTGGAGAGTGCTGTAGAGCGCCCACGTGCTAAGTGGCTCCTCCTCATTTCCGTCCGCCGAAGCAACACCACCATCCCCAATCTCCTCCTCTTCCAAAGTGCTATCCAGTCGCTCCACCAAGTCCATTAGGTACGCGTGCGTCTGTCGCACTGTCTCCATGTCGTTGGCAAGAAGTGCAACCATCAGGGAGTCGCTCGCGCTCATAACATGCGATGAGACTACCGAAGTTTCCAGGTATGCAGGAAGATCTGAGTGTATCTTGGGGTGGGCACTCTCAGAAGGCTGGCCTGGGCTGCAAAAGAAGTGGATAATGTGCTCAGGGCAGTGCACAGACGACAGGCACCGAACCTGGGCTGCGTCGGGCTCACTGGGGCTGCGCAAAATGTGTAGATGCTTCACGTACTCGAAGAGAAGCGAGGATGTCACAGCCGAGCTGCTGACGCGGTACTGCTGCTCAGGATGTATGGCTAGTGAGTGTGGCTGCTTCAAGGCCCGAAGGAGAAGCATGCTGTGATGCACTGCTGGGTGCCAGAGCATCCACGACGGGCAGTGTACAGAGAACATGACCTCGATTCCTCCTTTTCTTTACTACTGAAAAAAAACGCGTGGGTTGACCAAGTGTAATGAGTATGCATGAGCAAAGTGGATGAAATGGACCACACATTCAGCACGATGAAGGCTGCACAGCACCACTAAGCCCTAGAGGGCCCAGAAGCGCTATCATTCAGTCTGGTTATTCTCCTGTTTTTATTGGGTATTTTTTTTTCGCTCTCCTTCAGCACGTGCGAGTTGTAAAAATGATGCTAAACTTTCGGATAACTTTGTCTCTCGCGCACCTTATATATATGTATGTGCGGCTCTTTATATGCGTGCACGTGTGCCCCTCAAAGAAACGCTTGCTGCCATGGAAGTTACTGTCGCGTATCTCCTCGTAGGACAGTACTCCTGACTTGTTTACAACATACGAACAAGCAAATAAGGTGAAATGAGATAGAAGTAACCTAAAAGTGAAGAAAACTAAAGCACTACTACTTCCTAAAAGCATTTCTTCTATTACCTTTTATTTTCGCTGGTAATAACAACTACTAAGTGACGAGGATCAGCTATGTCGGTCTGCTCCGATCTGTGTCCAACAGAAGAAGACAGATACGACGTCCCTAGGTTTATGGGTATTTTGTCCTCCGTAACGTCTCGCTTACAGGTCCTCGCTGGTCATGGTAAGCATCGGGGGGCTGATATGGAAATACGGGCGAATGAACTTGCCGTCACCAGCCCAGACGTCGCTACCGTGGGAAACGGCGTAGTCGCGAGCGTTCTCACGCTTGAAGTGCTCGGGCCAGTCCTGGTAGTACACGTGGTAGAACGAGGAGTAGAAGACGGAGATGTAGGTCAGGTACATGAAGCTGAAGAGTCCAGCCCAGTTCATGACGGAGCGGATCTTAGTCATGCGGTAGGGGTCACGGAGACCCAGCTGATACATGGCGCGCCAGCTCCACTCGAAGGACTGCTTGCGAGAGGCTCCCATCATGTGGAGCGGGATCTCATCCCACGCGGCCTTGTAGCGGTCAGTAGAGTGCATGTCCGCGCCAAGAAGAGGGCGGCTGGGGCGCATCATGAGGGCGCGGTGGGATGTGGTAAAGCTGACAGCAGGGGTGGTGCGGCGCAGCATCTTGTCAGCGGTTGTTGTTGTTGTTGGTTCTGCGAAAACAAAAAAAAGAGTTCAAGAACTGAACGTAAGTTATAACCTTGACACCGAAAAAAAAAGAACACAACAGAGAGGAAGTGTGAAATAATGGATATTGCTGCATAGAGTGAGCATGGAGAAACAGGTCTGCAAAGCAACAGGATTCGCATATCGCAATGATACAACAAAGTGAAAAAAAAAAAGAGACAAGGAAGTGATGAGGGCTAGTCTGTCTTTGTTACTATCGCTCGAGGCGAAACGTGTGAAGCACTGCCGCTACTACTCTTACCTGTATAGCAAGTGAGTGGCTATCGTCACCAGAACCTATACCACGGCGCTGGAGCTGTGCTGGACTCCTTCCAAGTCTTGTTTTTAACCAGACACTTCATCAGTAGCTGTCTCTCACTGTTGCAAGTGGCGGTACGCCCACCTAATTTCATTTCTGGGGGGCAGGACAGCGAGCACTTCAGCAGCTCCTGGTTCAACTCAAAGCAGGGGTGGAACTTGTGCATTGTCTCGCGAGCGGGACGCACGACTTCCTGATTATACTCCCGCACAACACTTTGATCGGACCACCCTGTTACGATCTCCAGCTTGTTTCCATCCGTATGAGAGTAGATCATGTTCTTGATAACATGCCCCCCACTCATGCGCTGGGGATCCGCTGGTGCCTCTGGATCTGCACTCATTGTAGCAGCTATTAAACGTATAACACGTCCCCCTTGAATCACTGGCAGAGCACAAGGTAAAATGTCTTGGCAGAGCTTACTTTTTAAAAGAAACGTAGGGGTTGCTCACGTGTAGGTGAAGGTCGTAATGAAGATGGTGCAGTCCATCAAAAAGAAACACAGGAAGGGCAGCGTGCATCACTGGTGAGTGAGATAGTAAGTGCTGGTGAACGAAAATTATTATTGTATGTTGTATGAGACCAACGAGGGGCACACATCGCGACCATACGGAGACACCAACTACGTGGGAAAGGGGAAGCGAGTTTCCCAGCGCTGATTGTATATCCCCAGCCCCGTGACCGCGCGCGAGATCCCACGCCTTTCCTTCTCGAGCAAATGAGTCTTTGTGGGCAGACCCTGTGAGCGGCGCTCATTATTCATTCCCTTTGCGTCCTCACGTGCTAGTGGCATACGTGTACGTGGGTTGATGTTTGCGGGAAGGTACTTGTAGTACTGGTACGGCTGCTGCTTACCCCACGTCCACGTTGGCTCTAGCCACATTTCACGCTGATTGTGCTCGAGAGGATTTGCTGGGCAGCGGACAACCAGCGTGTCGTGCACCCAGTGGAAGCGGCAATTCTCGCATCGTAGCTTTAGATCGTTACGAGGCACTAAGTTTGGGTGCTTGTCTGTAGAACCTTGGAGTTTCTTCATGTTGTTCGTACTCCGCCCATCAAGATTGTTTGGGGGACTGAATATCTGCTTGTTTTTGGGGCCCGATGAGTAGCCTAGAGGGAAGAAGTTGAGCAGCCCTGTCGTTGTAGAATACGCTAAGAGTGCGAACCGCGAGTTTTTCAACATGAGTAACGCTCCTACTCAGGGTATCGGTAATTCACTACCTTACCTGTTCAAGATGGATATGATGAGAGAGGATGTACCGCAATAAATAGCACAAACAACACAGGGGGGGTCTCCTGTCGAGGTGGCTGAATCGCCGCCTTAAGTGTCACTTTCTGAAGGAGCACGATACGCATTCAGCACGGCCTTGTGGTTGACGCTATCGTTGTCGTTTTATTTTAGTAACTTTTACATTTATCACTTCAAGCACTTCTTTAAACGAAACAAATTAACATGCTCCATCTCGCATTCGTGGATCTCTCCTGGAATGATCAGTGAATGCAAGGGTGCACCAAAGTCGACATCGAGGAGCTCTTTCATCGTTCCAGCCACAACCTGCTGTGAAGATGATCCGATGCGAGCCACGCCAACTGCGGGGCTACTTCCATCCTTAGCTATCGCTCCGCCCCTCTTGTAGCCTTCAACCTCCAAGAGCTGCTTGATTGCCATGTAGCGCGGGGGCTCGTAGATCTTCCTCCCCCTGGCCAAGTTCTCATCAGAGATCTCTTTTACTTTGATGTCCAGTAGAAGAAGGGTGTGAATGCCTGCCTCGCGGTTGCTCTTCAGACGATCATACCAGGAATCGGGTCTCCATGTATCTGTCCAGAAGCACAAAGAGAGTACCTGTCCAAACCTGTAGAGCTGCAGTCCACAGCAGCCAACTGCATTGATGATAGATGCGTTGTGCACAACCTTGTACTCAATGCCCTGTTCATGGCAGCGAACCACTAGGTCTGAGTGGGTGGTAGCGCCGAAAACATCACCAACGATGAGAAGCACCACCTTCCTAGTTGCAACACCATCGAGGATCACACCACTCTCAACCATTTCGCGGTCAGCCACGATGACCTCCTTCCCACAGACAGTACTAAGCTCTTCAGCGCTACTGTTAATGAGAAACGATGTGTATGCTTCGAGAAAGACAACATCAGCATCCTTGATCGCCTGCATACCCTTCATGGTTATGTCTGAAGCATCGCCCAAACCCAGTCCAATCATTGTGAACATCTTTCCTTGCGTGTGTGTGTGTGTGTGTATGTGTGTGTGTGTGTGTTTGTGTGTGTAATTCTTACAATAGGAAGTGGGTGTGTAAAAGGGGGGCAAGAGAGATAATACGCATTCATCAAACTAAAAGTGAGCACTGTGGAAGATACGCTATAACGTTGGATATGTTGAGCACAGACAAGCAGCAGTATTACATATATTTCAGATGCTTCAGAAAGAAAGAAAAACACTCACTAATTACCGGGCGGGTGTGTATGCTGGCGTTATTACCAGTACTTCGCATCA
>JAODGE020021458.1:0-11208 GCA_027574965.2 Ecitophya simulans
CGACGCAGGAGAAAACTGCCAAGAAGGAATCGAGCAGTAAAGACAAACCACAACAGAAACCACCCAAGCGGCCTGCACAAGAGAACAAAGTCAAACAGTTTAAATCCATGGACAATGCATTCCAATCTGTAAGTCGTCGAGATAACCGCATTGAGTTGAGGACCTAATATGTGTCAATGTTTGGTTACAGATAAAGGTAGAAGAATTGAATGCCGTGTATGACAAGAACAAAGTCGTCTATCCAACGACGCCGATCGTCTGGCTGAGGGAACTCGCGCAGTTCATAAACACAAACATGATCGTCGACACGCCCGACGTCACCTTCTCGAGCAAGCCGGCTTATTACCCGCTGACTGCGATGCCTGCGCCTCTGCGGGCCATATTGGAGAAGGGCCTGAAGCAGGCGGGCGCCGAAAACTGCGCGCTCTTCTACGACATCTGCCTCACGAGCATGGCGAACGACATGAACAAAAACCTAGCGGCGATCGGACACAAAGTGTTCATTCAGTTGTTGTCGCAGCAGTATCCAAAGTTTTCCTGCGGCAACGTCGCGAAGTACGCGACGCTGCGAAACTCCTACCAGAACCGACCGAACATTGGCATGTCGATCCTCTGGGCGTTGGGACAAGGTGGCCTTAAAGATTTGAGCGTCGGTCTGAAAGGTATTTCGTTTTTCTGGCGAAATTTTTGCACGCAGTTAACGTTTCGCTTGTGTGCGTGTTGCAGTTTTCCACGAACTCATGCATCCTCTGTTAGACATGAAAAACTACACGCGAGATATTCTAAAGTATTTGATAACGCTGTTGAAGCGACATTCCTCGTCTTCCGCGTCGATAACGATGGAGCAGTATTTGCTCCTCGCCGATTTGGTGTACGCGAACAGGAAGAACATGACCGCCGAGCTCGCGAAGGAGCTGCACGACCTGATGCCCATCTGCAACGAGTTGGTTTCGAACGGCGGCGGGCCGCACCACGCGCACATCGAGCCGCTGCTGCAAAAGCTGGGCCAGGCGACGAACAAAGCGCACAAGCATTACTTGAGCGCCGTGCTGGCGACGTGCCTGGAGAAGGACGCGGATTGTCTCGGCGCGTGGGGCAGCGTCTACGCGAAGCATCTGTCCGCGAGCGCCTCCCTTCTCGTTCACGTCGGTAAATATTCGCCCGTTTTGTGCATGCGCGTCCGACTGTCGTAAACGAACTGCGCCGCTTTCCAGAGCAACATTGGCGGAGCATCTCCACGAAGGTCGACGCGCAAGCGCTCAAGGAGTTGCTCAAAACCTTCGCCGCGACCAACGAGGACCTCAGTAAAGTCAAGAAAAAGGACGCCGCTGGACTGGCGGAGTGTGTCAATGGTCTTAGGGTAAGTTCTTCTATTTGCGTAAATTCTTTTACAATTCGGTAAGACTATGCGGAAACGACTTCGGTTAACTTCGCGCGAGTACGCTGTTAACCGATCGACATCCGTTACGACTGAAAGTAAGTTTCTGCGAATTAACTGTTGAAAAACTCAACTGACACGAGCCTACTCCACATAACTTTTTCGCCAGTTAATTCCTAGTTGTAGAGAATGTCGTTCGGTTTATAGCGTCGCCGCCCGAGAATATCCGACTATTTCTGTTTATCGATTTCGCTAACCTCAAAACAACGAGTCCAAATTCTAAAGCTCGTTGCACACTGCAAGCCCTCTGATTAATCTAATAAGTTTCCCATTGAAAACGCATGAGGGCTTAAATCAATAAAAATCTCTAAATCAAAACATTTTCTGAAAATATAATTTAGACAGCGTTAAAAAATATAGAGTTAATGTTTATTGCGCTAGCTTCAATGCATGTGTACACTAACCATTACAAAGTAAACATTAGCGTGCAACTATTAGTGGGGACGTTAAAGTAGACCGAAAGACCTTTGCCCCGAATACGTCGATTATTTGTTGATGCGCAATCATGTTGAACGTCGGTCGCGTCGCAGCGATACGTGCTGAATCGTGTTAAACTTGCCTCTGACGGCTCGCAAACGATTGGCGCGTTTCGCGAACGCCGATTGGCCGCGTCGAAGGGTATCGAAACTTATCGGTCATGCGCGGCGCCCGACTACAGAGCGTAGCCCGCGGACGGCGATCGCTAAACTAGTATTTTATCTCGCGGGGTTGTCGACGCCGCAACGGTCACGATTCGCGACCGCATCGCTCGAATCGCGGCGTTCCGAGAGTGAAAACGTGGCGCATCGCGTACGGACGAGCTCGCTCCACGTCCGCGCTAACTTTCAAACTCCCCGGCACGGCCGGCGCTCGCGATAAGATAAAAAAGCAAAGTGAGCTCTGGTAGTCGGTTGGCGTTGACATTCGCAATTAGTCAAAGCAGTCAGTGCCCATTGCCAGTACGCATTTATGCGGTTTTACAACTTTGAACTTTACACGCGGTCTTTTCTGTTTTAATTTTGGCTCGGCGCAGCGCTTGAACTACAAAATGGGTGGCACCAGGAAGAAGGAAAAGTCGGGCTGCAGATTTTTCACCTACACGGCGCTGCTTCTCGTTGGAACGTTTGTTTTTATTGACGTGAAGCAGAGTGGCGGTTGGAGCAGTGAGTTGTTCTATTTTCTAATGGAAAATTTCGGTGCGATACGTCAAGTGTTACTTACATTTGCCTCACCTCCACAGACTCGTGCACATCTAGAGCTTTGAACAAGACTGGAGTTTACGACTACACAAACAAAGCTTACGATCGTGCCTCCGAGTGCACTCACTGGGTGCATACGCACATCGAGGAGAGCTTCCCAGGCATCACCGAAAGTACCATCAAGTACACAACTCCCTATGTTGAGTTGGGCCGAGACCTGGGAATCATTGGTGTGAATGTGTATTACAATGCCAAAGAAGCAGTGGTTTCTAGAGTGCCAATTGTCGTTGATACTGTAAGTATAATCAGACACTTAATTTCCATTTGATCACAGTTGTATCAACTTGTTGTAATTTGTGTTATAGATTGAATCTTATGCTCCTGGTTTAATTGCAAAGACTCAGGAAGTTGGAATGAATGCATGGACAACTTCAGTAACTTATTATGAATCTGGAAAGGACTATCTTCTGACTAAAGTTTTTGTGTAAGTGCAGTCCATCAATAGTTGCTTTGGTTAGACATTTTAACTTGTGAAATGAATATTGAAACATTTAAAACATGAGAAACATTTTGTGTTCCTTAACAGGATGTGTGTGTGTCACAGTGCCAGCAAATGCAAATTTGTTTAAAATAACATTAGAATGCAAGTTAATTGTAGATAATTTTACATCAGCATAATTGGACACAGAGTGTTCAGTTTGACTAAATACTAATTAAAATTTTTATTTCCAACAATTTTTATTGGCCATTCCACGTCAAACCGAACACGCACAGCGTTTTAAACTTTTGGCAATAAACAAAACTATGCAAAACACGCTCTTCTCAAAATTCAATATCTCCCATATTAATAGTCTGATTTGAATAATACATTGCTGCTTGCAAGACTAATAAACAGAGAAGTTTTTAGTATTATTTGATTTTGGGAACAATTAATTTGTAGTGGTTATTTTATTGTCTTAACAATTAAGTTAATAATTTTTAATGTTCCCCACTTTGAAACATTATGAAAAAATACCAGCGCAATTCTGCGGGTTTTGTTATTTAACATTAAAAATTTCAGAGCAGAGAAACTGGTCCTATAAACTAAAAATAACTAAAAACCGCGCGACACGCCTCGAATCAATGTGTTTTACAATGTCAAATATCATCACACATTGACTTGAGGCGCGTCGGGTTATTATTAATTATTTTCAGTTTATGTGAAAAGTTTCCGCACTCTGGATAAATGACTAAATCTGTTTTCCTAGGAAGCTGGACAGCCTGTAAGTTAGTTAACTCATAACGATAATTTTGCATTCCAGTGGTAAACTCGCACCCGAAGAAATTCAAAAAACCGTCTCCGCATCGGCCGCGCTCGGCTACGAGAAGGCGCAGGAATATTATAGCTGGCTCTATAACAAAATCATGACTGCTATCAAATGATTTAAAAAATAAGATTTTTAGGTAGCATTTACATATTATATACATATACGTTTTATCTTTATTCCGTCTGTGACTCCATTTATTTGCGAAATCATGTGCATGTAAACTGTTGATCTATCGATATGTCGATCTTTTTTACCTTCGTCGATCATTCCAGCGCCATTAATTTGTGAAGAAAGTATTTGTTGTTACAATAGATTATTTTATACTGGGCGTTTCTGCACTTTACTCATCCCCAATCGCTTTATTTCGAGAAGAATAAATCCATCGTGTTCCGGTAGATTTGGTGGGCGAGCTCTTCGGCGTCTTGATTTTTCACCGCGGCGATCACGTCAAGAACGTGACTGAAATTGGTTTGTTTTGTGCTTAATTAACGTCTGTTTAATGGCACTTGATGAGAGAGTACTTACGTTATGTTCGCCGGTTCGTTCCTGCTTTTCACCATTGCGTCTGCGGTCCATTTCTCCTTTTTTACACTGGTGGTAAAGTTTTCTTTAGAAATCAGTGAATATCCAGCGTGGCTTGGTCTTATTTCGCACCATGGACAGTCTGTTTCGATTAAGAGCTTCTTGATTGGTAAATATTTGACTGTTTCTAAATTTGCGTTGGTTTTTAATGAACTTAAATACATTGTTTTAAGTAACAGTCAATTTAGGAGTAAAATCGCAATTATTTACCAGCCGTTGATGCCAATATAATATCCCAAATTGATGAATTTGTCAGCTTCTTCTTTTGTGCCATCAAATGAATGTACAACGCCTCGAAGACCGGAATACTTCTGGAGGATTTCAACCAAATCACCGGCAGCATTTCTACAGTGCAGAAATAGTGGCAGTTTGCTTTCTTCTCCTAATTTTAATTGCATTTCCAAATACCTAGAAACGATTGCAGTTAATTATGCTTCAATCGTTAGTAAGAACTGGGTAATTGTAATATGTACATTTTTTGGACTTCAATTGGACAAAATTGCACTCTATCATAATCGAGACCACATTCACCAAGAGCGACAACTTTCCCAGCATTAGATCTAATCAAGTTTCTTAGCTTGTCTAGATAGTTTTCTGGTGTTTCACCTTCTGCTTCAAATTCTGTGCACCTTGTTGGATGGCAGCCTACTGTGCTATATAGCTTATCTATTAAAATATATAAATTCATAGTATTCTTCTGAATCATAGATTTTTTGAATAAAAAAAATTATGCAAAAAGTAGTTATGTGCAAAAATGATCACATATACCGTTAGTTTTGGTAATTTCGAGTGCCTTAACACTTTCCGCATAGCTTCCTCCTGTTATAATAAGTTTTTCCAAGCCTGCATCCCAGCTTCGTCTGAGAACAGCTGCTAGATCATTTTCATGTTTCTTGCTACCATTGTACACTCCCGTGTACATTAAATCAGTAAGGTTGGCTCCTATATCTATAAATCTTCGTATAAGTCATAGTTACTCATAATGTGTAGACTTTTTTTTACCAATAAACTTCCGCTTAGAAACCATTTTAATTCAATTAAATGTTGTTTCAACTAACAATGGTTAAACATCCCAATGATCTCAGCGAGCATGACTTCAACGTAGGCTACCCAACAGTTCCCAAATAAATGGATCTAAAAATATAACACTTTTGTTGAAGGCTATTGATCTCCATGTTATCTATTTTTATTTTCAGAAATACTGCAGTTTAAAATGAGTCAAACAAATAATTTCCCAAAATACCATACGCATTTCCTTGGTTAGTTTTGCAAGCTTCTTCGATTTCAAATTTATGCAACCTCCCAAACGCACCTCACCTCATCACAGTTTATAACTTATTGTTAGCACGTTAACATGGAGCGGTCCAGTTTTTACTCTAGTTAATACTGTTTCAATATCTATATAAGTTTGAAGCATAAACAAATTATTACCTCCGTTTGTGTTCAAGCATATAACTTTATTTCATGTGCAATTCATTATGAGCAGCTGCAAAATACTCTGTGATTTATTGACAATGCGAAGAGCTTAGTGCAAGCAGAAAGGATGAAAATTCTGATGAAGAAGTGCAGGATACTTTTCGTTGTTATATCATTATTGTTAATGATAACAATATCGTTACATTATTACCTCAGCAATCTGGCAAATTCATCTGTGGTGACCAGCGCAGCTCAATCTAAATATGAAGAGATTATTTTGCAACAATTATCAGAGCTCGGGCCAGAATATTACAGGAGGACATCAAGGAAGGCCTTTTTCAATACGAGCTACTTTGAATCTGTGCACTTTGACAGCACACATGATCTTAGACATTTGTGGAACTATGCGAATGATGCCGTTACCAAATCAAGATTGTACAGGAAGGAAAATTTATCAATGATTATTCATGCCATGAAAACTGCTAGGATTGTTAAAGCTGAATATTACACAAGGGGCACACAGTTTAAATTAAACTTAACTCTAGAGGTGGGATGTTGAAGTGTTGCACATTGCTTGAAAATAGCATTTTGAAATGAATTATTTTTCAGGGTGACCAAAGCGTAATCTTCAAACCGAAATGGTACACATTAGACAAAGTCTTCAATGGCGCAGTTTACTCAGGACGCGATCGCTTCCAAGCGGAGATATTATCGTTCTATTTGTCAATCTTGTTGGACAAACCTATGGTGCCCATATCAGTGGAGAGGACGCTGAATTTTAATGAAATTGTTGACGTGGCTGTCCCCATTGTGCATCAAACGACAGTCTATCGTAACGGCACACTATGTTTGTACGGGCAGTGTTTATACTGCGTGAAAAACGATCCGATTTGTCCGGAAGACGGGAAGCTGCAAGGGTCTGTGATATTCAACATGCACGATATTCATCTGAAGCGCATCTCCTCGCCGTGGATGCGAGCGTACAAAAAGAATCGGAGAGCCAAGTGGGAGCTGGATGACGACTACTGCGAGCATGTTAAGAAGAAGGTGAACAAACGCTTGTTGCACGACATGGTGGACATTGCCGTGTTTGATTTTCTGTTGCAAAACGGAGACCGACACACGTACGAACTCTTTCATCACGAAATCGTGTGGCTGGACAACGGCAAGGGGTTGGGCAATCCCTACACGCATCACATTGATATTCTAGCGCCGCTGTATCAATGCTGCACGTAAGCGTAGATACTTTTGAACACATTTCGATTAGAAAATTACTCCTCGTTTCTCCTCGTTCAGTTACAGGCCGGAATTAATGAACAGGCTAAAAGAACTGGCGGGCGGCGCATTAACAGAAAATCTCAAGAAAATACCCGAGCTGCGTTCTCTCATCACGGACGAGCATTTCCACGCATTGGAAAATCGCCTTTTACTCATTTTCGCAACCGTGGAGTATTGCAAATACAAAACTAAAGCACGGCATTGATGTGGCTGTGCTGGTGATATTATTGTTACCAAACTGGTACAAGCATATAAATATATTTATTATCAATGTTAACCATATTTATAGTATGGTTTTGTTCTTGATCTTGATTATCTTCTTTTATCACAGCTTTTGTGCAGATTAAAAATAACCTTACATTGACTAAAACATCAAAACTGCAAATGTTCCAAGTGTTTTTACTATCAGAAAAATAGGCATTTAAAGCCTCTTTACAAGATTTTTGTTACTGTAGGTATAGTATCAAAGCAAACCACTCAGGAAAGTGGTATTAGTCTGACAAAATAAGATTATGAGAGATTTTATAGGTGGGCACTTGGTATATTGCCTTACTATACAATACCTTTTCAATTGCAAGTTGAGATTAAACAAAGTCAAATTGAGATTTACAATATCACGTTGAGAACATGAAATTTTTATCAATAACATCTTTATGGACAACAAAAAACAAAGTGCCCTAATATTGTTTATGTTAAGAACTGCAGAATTGAATTTTTTGTACAGAAGCCATAAATTTTATGCAATTTGCCATATTAATTTTTTCTATATTCTGTGGTGTTATATTTTCTAATGCTCGAAGCCGAAATTCGCTTTGGATTAAATTATTTCTTACTACCCAGCTACACTCTGGGGCATCTGAGTGGCCAAGTCATTATTTTTATTCGCTCAATGAAAAGACACTCCATCAACTGATCGGTACATTGCTGAGTCACTATAAACGATTTCGGTTACCTCGCGTTAGCGTCTCCGATTTACAATCAGCCTACTTATAGCTTATTCGGTCAGATAAACATTTCAGTTTGCCGAAGTAAACGTTTCGCAAATAAATTTCTCAGATTGATTGTTTGCTCTGGATTTGTTGTAGTTAATAATCCATTTAATTTCGTTTGATCTCAACTGGTTATTGTTATTGTTAGTCTCATTTCAACGTTCCTTGTCTCAATTTGCATTTGTTCAATGTCAACTTGAAATTGATTCGTCTCAATTTGAACTTGAAAAGGTATAGAATATTGCAATTATAATACTGCTGGAGTAAGTAATGTCTGGTAGAAGCACACCATAAATATATTTCATATATACATTATATATATATTTTTTAAATAATATGTACAAGAAAGTTATTTCTTGATGCCAATATCTGTTATACAGGTTTGGTAAACCTGTGACTGTCTGGGCTTAAAATAATCTTGGATTTCTTGTAGACTGCGATTCTTCGTCTCTGGCAGTACGTAGTACAGGCCCACGGTGCCCAAACCGACCAGAACGCCATAAAGCGCAAACGTGCCGTGCGTTCCCAACGCATCGAACAAATTCGGACTGGTCTTGACAACAACGAAGAACGCGAAAAAGTTGACGGCGCACGCGACGCCGCCGCCGATGCCTTTGGTGACCGACGGCAGGATTTCGCCGCACACCGTCCACGGCAGCGGCACCAGTCCGATCGAGATGAACAATATGTACGTCATGAGACATACGAGCGGTATCGTTGCGTAGAACTTGTTCTCCGGATGTGTTTGCCCCAGGTGGACGAAGACACTCAGCGCGAACAACGAAGCGACCGTGCCGACGGCGCTGACGAACAGCAGGACTCGCACGCGGCATCGTTTCGTCAGCGCGCTCGCCACGACGGACATCGCGACGCGCGCGCTATCGACGATCATCGTCGCCGCGTATTCGTCCAGCGACGGCACGGTCATCTGCATGAGTTGCACGGAGTAGAAGGTCACCACGTTCGTGCCGCTGACTTGCGTCGTCACGAAGAACAGGAACAGGATGAGCAGCGGACGATAGAACTCTTGCCGCCTGCATTCGGCCAAGGTTTCCAGCTGGGTCCGCTTCGGTCCGGCGGATTGCCGCACCATGCTGTCGAATTCGTCGATTTCGGCCGGGCGCTCGCCGCGAAACCACGCGAACGATCGACGCGCTTCGTCGACGTCGTTGCGATTCAGATGCCAGACGTGGGATTCGGGCAGGTAGAGCAACGTCGCGAGGATGGCGACCGGAAGGCACGTCGCGACGAGCGCGGTCGTTTGCCACGTGAGGAACGTGCCCAGCAGATGCACCACGAATACGCCCGCCGCGATGCCGAACGCGACGAGCGACATGAACACGCCGCGGTACTGCGTCGACGACATCTCCGCCAAGTAGGCGGTGGTCGTCATGCCGGACAGGCCGACGTACAAGCCGCACATCACGCGCCCGACGAGGAGCGTCGTCAGCGTCGTGCTGAAATGAATCGTCGTCCAGCCGATCAACGCCAGCAGCGTGCTGCCGATGTTGCTGCGCTTCCTTCCGAATTTGTCCATCGTCCACGCGCCGAACACGCAGCCGACCGCCATCTGCAACGGCGCCATCGCAGCTGAAATATGCCGGCTGTGAACGCTCGTCGTCGTGCGTGCCGAGTGCGGCGTTACCTATCCACGATTCGTCGCTTTTGGCGATTTTTATCACCGAATTCGGCTGCTTCAGTTGAGGCAGCAAAATTCCCGAATAGCCGGAAACCATCGCACCTAATATGCACAGCGCTACCATTGCGACGGCGCCTAGAACCTTGATTTGCACGTTAGCCCACCGACAATTAGCGCTAAGTAATAAAACGCGTTAGTTACGAGTTGCGCGGCATGAACGCTCACCTGTCGACGAAAATAGACGCTCGCATTTCGCTCCGGTTGCAACTCGAACTTTTCTATTACAACAACGCCGCTCTTCTTGTGCCGATCGTCTTTGAGTAACGCTTCGTTCGCTTCCATTTTCGCGACTGTCGCCGAATGCGCGCCAGCAATTTTATTGCAACATTGTTGTCGTGAGTAAGTTTAATTGGCCCCTCCAATCGATATGTTGTTCTAATCATGCGTGCGAATATTTTCCCGTGGCTGATCGTTTCGACATTCCGATTGGTTTCGATTGCCGGAAAAAAGCGCGGTGCTTTTTGCTTGTGAATATAATTAAGTATTCTAGATTTTAATATATTGTCGATCGACACATCACGCCAGCAGCATGTTGTGCAATTCGATTCAAAGGTCGTATGTGTTTTGAAACTTTGACGATTAAAAACGAGTTCGATTCTGCGACGTCACTGAGAGTTCGATATGATTTTAACGTCCCTGACTTTGCGGAGTCTGTGACACTAGCGGATTTTAATAACGCTTTCGGAATTCTACAAATGTGCACGACTCTATTCACTTTTCTGTATTTGGATGTTGTTGAGGGTCTTTTGGAAAATAGTAAAAAAACATATTAGAAGTATATTTAGGGTATAAATATATAAATTACAACAGAATATATGGTATTAGTTTAGCCTACTTTGAATTTCTTCCAGAGTTTTGTTTTTGGTTTCGGGCAAAACTAGGTACAAAATCGCTGATAGGACCAACGTAATTGCGCCAAAAATACGCCTGCAAAGTTAACCACGTTAGGGGTTCAGCCACGCTTAGGTCCATAAGGATAAACGTGGGAAATTTTTTAAATGCATACAGCGGGCAACTATGGTGAATATGCCGCCAGGTCTCGATGTCATTCGATTAAGCGTCTTAAGTGCTTTCCAACGATATCATGTTTAATGTCACTTTCGATGCGTAGCTACGCAAAATTTGCAATTAAAAATAATATTTGGTCTCATTTAAAATACATTGAAAATTGATTTTATTGACATAACTTCTACAGCATGTTATTATGCTCATATGTTTTTACAGATTCTGAAAGAGCATTTAATTTCCAATCGAATGGCGTCTTTCGTTTTCACGAGCATTCATATGAGCATAATAACATGCCAATAAAATCAATTTTCAA
>JAODGE020021470.1:0-11152 GCA_027574965.2 Ecitophya simulans
CGAAATTGCGCGGCATTCAATCACCCACGTTTAGTTGAAAGTCAGCGCGCCTCGGCGAGTTCTGGGAGTTTACTTCCTCTCGCGCGCGCCACACTCGGATGAATAATGAGATTCAATCAGACGTATTCGAAATCGGATCGCCGAGCGCGTCGCCGAGATGGAAGATACGGGCGGTCGGGAAAGCTGCGAATGGATGGAAATAAGTTGAAATGGGTTTTTGGCGATGCGAAGCCGCACGTACCCTTCCCGCGTTCAGAACGACGGTAGCGAGGCACAAATTATTAAAACAAAAGTACGAAATGAATGATGAAAATAAATCGTTGACATGGCATGCTTAGACGAAGTATTTCTCTCACAATCAGCGTGAACTCGTGTACTTTCCGAAAAACGTCGGGTCGCATTACCCTCGCCATTAATGATAAACTAATACGCATGCGAACACAAAAAAAAACTCATTAGAAACTCATTAAAGGAGAAAAGTTGTGAATCGATATGTTTATCCAGTCAAATAAACGACGCGAATTTTTTTTGCCAGTTCGGCCTCTTCCGTATCGATTTAGGACGACATGGCGATATGCTGCGTTTGATAAAGTCTCGCATGCGACAAAAAGCAAATCCCGACGATTTCAAAAAGCGTCCGGATTTTTGGTGTAAATCCATTACGTGCGAATATATTACGAGCAAATTTGGGCCGCGATTTGCATTCACCGCGCCCGTCGCGTGAAAGAAGGGCGTCGTGAATGAACGAAAAGATGTTTTTTGGGGGAGCGGAGCTCGAATGCTGCCGAATGTTAATGACGATAAAATTGCGCGCGCTCGCGCGAAATTGCCTGTATTATTTAGTGCTCAAGTTAAATAAACTCGCCGAAGGCGGCGAGCATTCAATATAAATCTTACAGAAATTTCCACTCGTAATATATGAGGTCGAATTTAACCTTAACCTGTTCGAAGGTAAACCGACCGCGGGGGTGGCTTTTCCGGATGTGGGAGGCGGCGCGGCGAGCCCACACCGGTTCCGCTACCCTTGCGCAACCGATTTACGTTTACGTTCCGGACGAAGCGTTCGCCGTGCCGAGGGTGACGCGCACAAATGCGGCCGAGCGCGAGGGATGAGCGCGCCGCCGCCGCCGCCGCCGACGTTCCTTGGTCGCGGGCGATTTGAGCCCCGACGCGCGGAGACGGATTACATCTAACTCGCATCTCACCACTACAACTTATATTTCGTAGCCCGGCAGAGAGTGAAACGAACGTGTCGCCTCGCGTTCGTCGCGTGTTGGCGCTGACGACATTGTTCCGCTCCCGATTTACATAAAATCGACAACGCGTCCAATGCGTACGGCGCGCCGAAGGGGTTGCAAGTGGCTCGACCTTTTGCTGCTCATTATCCTGTCAATTTTTCACGCCGCACGACAAGCAATGGCCACTTAAACCGCGCGTTGCCCAGCGGCGCGAAATTTATGAACGCAATTAATTCACGAAACAACCCTCGCGCAGAACAACGCCGCTAACAACGCCACTTTTCACGCCCCTCGTGTCGGCATTCCAACGCGCCATTTGTCCGCAGGCGACAACAGCGCGCGAGAGACAAGTTCTGCAAGACGGTGTACAACGGCCTGCTCACCTACACCGAGTGCATCCAAGCGTTCAACGCGACGACGTACTTCGAAAGCTGGGATCCCGATCCCCTGGACCTTCTCTCCAACAGCTCGTATCGCGGACTCAACGGCAATCTCGTCCTGGAATCTGGTGCCGAAGGTGTGGGCGATAATTTCACCGACGATAACATATCGGCCACCGTTGTGTCGCTGCAGCCGGTTCTACCACCGTTCGAGCTTTGGCAGACGATCCTCATCGCGATCTGTCTCGCTCTGTGCATCATCCTCACCGTGGGAGGCAATATCCTGGTACTTCTTGCGTTTATCGTTGACAGGAACATTCGCCAGCCGAGCAATTACTTCATCGCTTCGTTGGCTGCGACCGACATGCTCATTGGTAATTTGTGTCACATCGCAACAATCTCGAGTATATTTCGGACGTCGCTAATGGCATCGTTTGCAGGTACGGTGTCCATGCCCTTCTACACCGTTTACGTCCTGATGGGCTACTGGAACCTCGGACCGCTACTTTGTGACCTGTGGCTGTCAGTCGACTACACCGTCTGCCTGGTCTCCCAGTACACAGTTCTTTTAATCACCATCGATCGCTTTTGCTCGGTGAAAATTGCGGCGAAGTACAGAAGCTGGAGGACGAAAAACCGTGTAGTGTGGATGGTCATCATCACATGGATAATTCCTGCGTTGCTCTTTTTCATCAGCATTTTTGGCTGGGAGCACTTCGTCGGATATCGAGACTTGCAGCCCGGCGAATGCGCCGTACAATTCCTCAAAGATCCAGTTTTTAATACGGCTCTCATCATTGGATACTACTGGACGACGCTGATTGTGCTTTTCATCCTCTACGGCGGCATTTATAAAACGGCGTATGAAATGCAGAAGAAGAGCGAAGCTAAGCAGCGGAAGATGCAGAGCATGGTAGCGCTGAGTGCCGGTGCCATGTCTGGAATGGCCGGACGAGCGGCTGGCATAGGACTAGCGAAAACACAAAGCACTCCGATACCTCAAGAAAAGGCGCAGATTACCACCACTGTTTTGGGCGGTTCGGTTAAGGAGCGCCCGCACGCTGGCGTGTCCGATTCTAGTTCGAAAGTAACCAGCAGCGCCACTACAACAACAACTGCCAATACAACGGCCACTACGGACGTCACTGGTCAACTTTCCTGTAAGTTGGCTGGTACCCAGGAGAATCGGGCCGGTGCGCCGGGAGATGACGGCCAACGTTCCCAGCCGACCAAAAACCCTGGCGAGACCAATGACAAGTCCGAACGAAGTAGTAGCCCCGCATTCGATTCCGACGAGGATAGCTCTGCGCCGAACAATCAACAACAAGACCGCATGCGGAAAAGAAGTTCCGTTGTCGGCATTGTGCTTCAGATCAGTACCTCGCCCATGTTTGATTGTCCCAACAACAACAACCGCGTGAACGGAAGTATTCCCAATGCAGATTGTGAGGTTTTGTTGCCGGGGGCGCTTCCGCGGTCGCGAACAATGTCGAAAATCCAGGAGCAGTTGAGCAGCGCAGAGGAGTCGGTAGCTTTGGGATCTACCACGACCCTTGGCGGCGCGGCGCTTGCCAAAGATCCGCCGACGCGCACGCCGACCTCTACGGCGGCCGACTCTGGGGTAGGTGCTGTCAGTATTTACCCTTCGCCTTCGCCCTCGCAAAAGTCTTGCATTATCCCGCCGCCGCCGCAGTTCCGAGGCAGTCCCTTGCCTGCGTCCAAATGTCGCGCCAGCTGCCAACCCGAAAGCTTGCAACCGCCAACATCTAAACAGTCATCCGCAGCATCATCACCATCTTTGGCCCCCAGTAAAAGTTGTTGTAGCGGCCAGCCAGACGGCCAGAGTAACAGTAACAGTAACAGTAGCTCCGCTCATCCTTCGCGCAAGACATACGACCTCCTGGTAGGCCTGGACGGCGCTGACCTACGCTTTATGGACGAAAGCTCGATCGCCGTGCCGTCGCCGCTATGCGAATCGCCCGCTCCGCATGCGACCCCCGCTCATGACCCCGTTGCTTGCCTGCTGCAGGGCGCCGTCGATCGCGCGAGCTTGTTGACGGCGGCGGCGCCGCGTCCGCCGCCCGCTAAGCCGACGACGCCGCCGCGTAAGGCCGAAACGACCGTCACGCTCGCCGCCGAGCGCACGGTGACGTCCATCGTGAGCGAACTGCAAGAGAGCGACAATCGCGACGGTACCGAGCCGAGCACGCCGCAAGGCTGCACGTCCGCCGTCAGCCAGACAGGTAACGCCGCCGCTCTCGTGGCCGCCACCACCATCGTCGAAGTGACGCGCAATAAACATGCCTTTACCAACACAGAGCAGGACGACGCCGGCGCCAGCCGGACAGGTTCCAGTCGCGCGTTCGTCAAGGCCCTCGGGCAAAAACTGAAAAAGAAGAAGAAGCTGCCAGTTCCGGGGCCGTTCGGCGCTTTCGGCCGGCAGAAATCCAAGTCTGAGAACCGCGCGCGAAAAGCTTTCCGTACCATCAGCTTCATACTGGGCGCGTTCGTCATCTGCTGGACGCCCTACCACGTGCTCGCGTTGGTCGAGGGCTTCTGCGCGACACCGCCTTGTACCAACGAGCACCTCTACATGTTCGCATACTTCCTCTGCTACGCCAACAGCCCGCTCAATCCCTTCTGCTACGCGCTGGCCAACCAGCAGTTCAAGAAGACCTTCATGCGCATACTCAAGGGCGACCTGCACCTCACGTAGGCGCTCGCGACGCGACACAATAACGCACTCGAAACACCAATAACGGCGATAAACACACTCACAACGACGCGCGGTCTGCCCGTCATCGCCTTTGAAATGCCTTCTTGAGATGCATTCACCATGCGGTCGAATTCACGAATTACTCAAAGGTGGGCAGACGACGGCGGTTGATGGTGTGTGTGCTCAAGTCAATAACGCTTGGGAATCTCAAGCAGCTACTGGCGAGAATCGCGCGCCATGTTGAATTCTCAACACACGATTGACAATAATTAAATTAAATGGAACCCTGTATGTCATGCCGCATACTAATGCTAGAATAAGGTAACGTGTATAAATTCTTGGGACCCACGTAGTACGTTAGCGTACGAGCGACAGCTTTATTTGTAAAATTCTCATCAGAGCATACACGTTGAAACATGTGCAAATGACAAATAGCGTAATACTAATAGCAACAATTCCTAGAAAATATTAATCCAGTTGTAAACAATATCTATAAATTTATATATATATTTAATCATCAATTAATCCTAGATGACGCTTGAGCAGCTTAGACGGTTTAGAATCATATTATCAAGCCACTCAACTGCGAAAGGTTGCAAAAATCGTTGTACATACGTGCTATTTACTACGACAGTAACTGTAATATATTGTAGCGTATAATGAAATGTTACACTCTGATCAGTTACCTACAATAAAAGCATCACTGACTCCGCGTGTAAATATGTACTCCAATTGGGTCTATAGAGAGGCTTGACGCAATCGTCGAGTGGCCATTGAAATGATTATTCTAAAAATAATTATTCCGCCGAATGGAATATACTTGAGCCCGTGTTCCATTCGGCTTGTGTTAGATTGGTTCAAATTTTCCTGCTCACGAGATAAAATCGAATAACAGCAATATAAATAAGAAATGCGACCTAAGGTTATGGAACACACTCGAAAGCGAGTTGACGAAATGCTGGCAACGTGCAATTATGATATAAATCGATCGCAGGAATGATGTGAACTAATTAATGTCACACTGTCGATGGTTGCGTCATCCCGCTAGTAATTTGCGTTTCAATACTAATTATCAGCCAGGACCGTTCTAGAATCAAAAAAGCGTTTAATTTCTCACACGTCAAACCTGTGATATTTTGCGTATGGAAATCGTGCGCGAATCAAATAAACTTTACGTATCAAATGTAATAACTTATTGTATTATATAAAATTGTCAACGTTGAAAAGCGTTTTAAGTCGTATTCATAAGGAAAAACAACATCTACGTATGTACTATGTATAGGTGTACAATATAGACTTAAGATAATTGCATAGAGAACAGAATATAACATATATATATATATATATACAAAATATTTAAGCAAATTTGAGAAACTCAACCGTACTCAACACAAACTTTTACAGTTCACACACGCCCACACTCAAAAAGCATACGTAAGGAAACAATGAGCTATTGTAATGAACGCCACAGTCAAATTATATTATAAAGTAATCATCAATGTGGGCAAGAAACTGTCGATGTGATGGCCACGTCCGCCTTACCGCTTCCATCTTCCACGTTTCCTTCACGTCCCGCGTCCATCCCAACGATGACATATCATTGTGAAATTCTTCCATTCGCTTCGAGCCCGGTCAGTTCTGTGCTGTACTCCTATGTAAAAATTGATCAGGATCGATGTGCTTTTCCGGTGAAGCGCAAGGAGCTATGTTAATTGTATTAGCTCAATGTAATGTGACCGAAGGTAGAAATACGGATGCAAATGTTTTAGGTCTGAATATGTTCACGGCGATCCGCCGATATTAATGCCAATACAGCAATCGCTTATTGTTTGCTATGTTAATACAAGCTTAAGATAGCGGTATATTGCAATTAGTAATTAACTTTGTTATCTAATCAGTAGCCGATTTATGAATTGTTACGTTTTTCGTTTGGGCATTTGAACGTTGATTGCCAAGTTATAAATTATTGACTTAAACAAACAGATTGATTTATATTAAATGAATTTATTACAGAGCAGGTGTTTCAATTTTCATTCACAGCGTGCACCAGGCAGAATTCATTACGAATTCAAATTTCCAAGTAACAAAAGTAACGTTTTTCCTTTAAATATTAAGCATTATTCCTAGATAATTAATAATAATACATAAAATCCTTTTCCTAATTACATTGATACAAAATTTTAAAGGCATATATTTTGATGAATCAACTTATGCTAAGCTTACAAAACAATACAGATCAAACAACGCTAAAGGCTGCATGATAATTAACTCGGTCTTACCGTGAAAGACTGTGCATTATTTTTCATTTATACAAATACATAAATCTTAATAAAAACAACTTTAATTTGGAATTTGTGGAAGGCCAAATTCGTCAACAGCAATTCCGTCCTGTAAGAACAAGAATATAAGTACAAATTTATATTTAGTGCTTCTGTATTTTATTTAGTTTAACTCAATTCTACCTTATTCTTGTTTGCTTCTGGTTTCTCTGGCTTGTTACTAGGAGCTTCAGGTGCATTGAGGACATCATCCAAATATGTTGCATCATCATCCAAGACAAGTTCATCACCAAGTGCATCTAATTCTGCAGCTAGCTCGTCATCATCAATTTCAGCCATGTTGTAGTTCCTACCCAGGGCTTCCTGGACTTCATCGGCTTGTTCCATCATATCAGCCAGTTCATCTTGAACATCCTAAAATCATAACAAAAATGAGAGCAACTTTATTTCTATTTTTCTTATAATTCTTATGATTAGTTCTTACATCAATTTCCTCAATGTTAATCTTTTTAAATTCTTTTTTCATCTGTTTCATGCCATCTTTCATGGCAACCACAGTGGCATGTGTATCCTTGAGTGTCTGATGGGCAAAATTTGCTTGCTCCATGTTAAATGACTGACCTCGAAGATTATCTAATTGTTGTTCATACATTTTCTTCTGTTTCAAAACGCGCATTGCTTTTGCTTTAACGGCATTCTTTCCTGGACCTTCTCGCATTTTTGACATTTGCTCCTTGAAGCGACGCAAGTCCGTGTCCAAGGCGAGGATTTTCTTTTCGACACCCTCAGCTCGAGCATCTACCTACAAGATGATGAGTCATACAATTAAGGTAACCACTTTGGCCACTTTCTAATTATTCTTACGCCGGCAATGCAGTCGTTGATGGTTGGGCCAGGTTCTTTGGGCTTGCCCTTTCCAAACAATCGGTTCATTTTCAGAAAATTTGTTAGTAACAACAGAGAAAATGAAAACTTGTACGCTTGGTGGTCTGGTTATGTTTCGGAATTCTGAGCGGCGTATTAAACGTTGCCTACGTTAAATACGTTGAAACATAAATGCTTATTTCTATCACTATTTGATATATAAACAAATAATAGCGATAGGTAAAAATTGGGTAGTGGCATATATATATTTACATTAAATTTCGTATTAGTTAAACCTCGTAAATTAATTTTTTTAGGTTTTGGCCAAATTGCAAAGCGCGATTACCTTCTCTCCATTGCCTTTTATTTCCGAGATTATGATCATTTTATAAAAATTTTAATTATGTATTTCAATTTTCTCAAAACTTATTAGACAAGACAATAAAGTTTTAAAAAACGCATTTCATTCTTCTATGAAGTTTGATTTGAATTGGCAAAAAGTGTATTTTTGCATTTTTGCCTATGCTATATAATTTGTATACATTGTTTAATTAGAATATGGATAAGTTTTATTATTGATTAGTTATTTTCTCTAATACAAAACATTTAACGCAAATCTACGTATTAACTGCTTATCTAATCTTTCCAAGCATTTCGAATGCAATCATGTACTATCCATGCGTGGTTATCAATTTGACCTCAATGGGTTGTACGCCAGCAAACCAACCCGAAGTTTAAATACAACGACTTTCAAGAAGCAGATGCAAGCACATTCAGTCAGTCGTCTGCTTTGCGTTGCCCAAGCCGGTTCGTTCCAATCAATTACTCACGCGACACACACACATTCAACAATGGCAGGCAAAATCGGTAAGCTGAGACATTTATCAAGATGAAACGAATTATTTCCTAAATGGTGCAAACACCAGCTCAAATTGCGCAACGCACAATTAAATAACAATGCTGACGGTGGCGGATTTATATTAAATGAACGTAACAAAATTTCCGGTACTTTCAGCACTTCTCTCAGTGTCCGATAAAACCGGCCTGCTGCAGTTGGGCAAGAGTTTGAGTGATCTCGGATTTACTCTCGTGGCAAGTGGCGGCACAGCAAAAAATCTCCGTGACACCGGCCTGAAAGTTAAAGATGTTTCGGACATCTCCGGCGCGCCGGAAATTCTTGGGGGACGAGTCAAGACCCTTCATCCGGCGGTCCACGGTGGAATTCTCGCCAGGTAGGCTATTTAACTAAATTATACATGTTGCGGGTATATAAAAACGGGTTTGGTACCTTTAGAGAAATTCCGAGTGACCAGGCAGACCTACTCAAACAAAAAATCGACATGATTCAGGTTGTTGTCTGCAATCTTTATCCTTTCGTTCAAACCGTCGCTAGGCCAGACGTGAAACTTGCCGATGCCATTGAAAACATTGACATTGGTGGTGTCACTCTCCTGCGCGCTGCTGCCAAGAACCACAGCAGGGTGACGGTCGTTAGTGACCCCAGTGATTACGCAAAGATCATAGACGAAATCAAATCCTCGGCCAACAACGACACCACGCCTGAAACCAGACAGAAACTGGCATTGAAGGCATTTGTCCAAACATCTGAATATGACCTGGCTATTTCGGACTATTTCCGCAAACAGTTTTCCGCCCAGGAATCTCAACTTACTCTTAGGTACGGCATGAACCCTCATCAGAAACCAGCCCAGATCTATACAACATTGAGCAAACTGCCCCTGACTGTTGTGAATGGCTCTCCCGGATTCATCAACCTCTGTGATGCTTTGAACGGATGGCAACTAGTCAAAGAGCTTAAACAAGCTCTTGGTCTACCCGCAGCCACGAGCTTCAAGCACGTGTCACCTGCTGGCGCCGCCATCGGTGTACCATTTGGTCCAAATGAGGCGCGACTCTGCATGGTTGAAGACATTGTCGATCAATTGACGCCGTTAGCTATTGCGTATGCCAGGGCACGCGGTGCCGATCGTATGTCTTCCTTTGGAGACTTTGTTGCTTTGTCGGACGTCTGCGATGTCCCCACAGCTAAAATCATTTCGAGAGAGGTCTCCGATGGTGTCATCGCTCCAGGATACACACCGGAAGCAATAGAGTTGCTGAAAAAGAAAAAGAACGGCGCGTACTGTGTCCTTCAAATGGACCCAGCTTACGAGCCAGCCGAGATTGAACGTAAGGTCCTGTTTGGTTTGACCATGGAACAGAAGAGAAACGATGCGTTGATCAACAAGGACTTGTTCTCTAATGTTGTCACTGCTGATGAGAACATGCCAGAAAATGCTGTGCGCGATTTGATTGTTGCCACCATTGCTCTCAAATACACACAAAGCAACTCTGTGTGCTACGCCAAGAACGGCCAAGTGGTGGGCATTGGTGCTGGGCAACAATCGCGTATCCATTGCACGCGTCTTGCCGGAGATAAGGCTGATAACTGGTGGTTACGTCAACACCCCAAAGTGACTGGCATGAAGTTCAAGGCGGGCGTAAAACGCGCCGAAATTTCCAACGCCATTGACAACTACGTCAACGGGACCATTGGTAAAGACATGGACAGGAACTTGTGGGTGGCAATGTACGACGTTGTCCCAGCCGATTTAACCGAGCAGGATAGGAAGGAATGGATGACCAAGCTAACAGGTGTTGCTCTAGCGTCGGATGCTTTCTTCCCATTCCGAGACAACATCGACCGCGCTCGTTTGGTAAGTTTCACTTAACAATAACTTTCCACGCTCAATCGTCGTCAATTAATTTTTAATTTACACTTTACAGAGTGGTGTCACATACATTGGAAGTCCAGCTGGTTCCACGAATGACGCCGCCGTAATTGCCGCCTGCAACGAACACAAGATGATCTTGGCACATACGAACTTGCGTCTGTTTCATCATTAATTTGATTAAAACATAATCAACGTCAATTGTTAATTGCTCGGTTCAGATACTGGCTTATTCCTTGGCTGGTGATAACGTTGTGAACTTGTTATCAGAAGAAAACATGTTTGCAAAACAACCATCGGCTGTAACACACGTTCCTGCAAAGATAATTATTACATTTCTACGTAGTAGAAGAGTTGGTCTTTTAATTTTCGCATAACTTAGCTCCAAATTTCTATTTGAAGTGGATCAAAATGGCCCTCAAAATGATCCAATTTTTGAACTTTTGCAAAACATGCTTTGCAAAATCGGCCGTAACACACGTTCTAGGGCAAATAGTTTTGCGGTTTTTACATCATTGCGTAGAAAAAGAGTTGGTCTTTTAAATTCCGTATAACTTATCTCTAAATTTCTGCCGAAAATGGGTCAAAATTGCCTTCAAAATTAACCAATTTTTGAACTTTTGCAAAACATGCTTTGCAAAATCGCCTGTAACACGCGTTCTAGCGCAACTAGTTTTGAGGATTTTACATCATTGCGTAGTAGAAGAGTTAGTCTTTCAAATTCCGTATAACTTATCTCCGAATTTCTACCGGAAATGGGTCAAAATGGCCCTCGAAATTAACCAATTTTTGAACTTTTGCAAAACATGCTTTGCAAAATCGACTGTAACACGCGTTCTAAGGTAGATATTTTTGCGATTTTTACGTCATTGTGTAGAAGAAGAGTTGCTCTTTCAATATCCATATAAATTATCCACAAATTGTTACTGGAAGTGGGTCAAAA
>JAODGE020021473.1:0-12510 GCA_027574965.2 Ecitophya simulans
ACGTGCTCATTTTGGACCTCAAAAATCGGCAATAACTTTTTATGCAAGAAATTCGTTCTGGCCTCACGAACAGATTTAGAATCTGAGTTTTCTCACCTTTCACCAATTTTTTTGTCGGTTTTATATCAAAATATATCATATATCAGACGTAGCACACATGCATATGCATAACTGCACGACGAATTATCTGCGTAAGCGCGTTATAAGCGCTTAAAAATTTTTACATGTTAATTTTCCATAAGAGCCATCTGTTGCTACCAGATCTAGGGCTAGGTTCTCACCGCTGCGTTCGAGTACCAGTTAATCATATTCGAAAATGCGCTACTCTCTCTCATCGACATCGGAAGGCACGAGATGCGCCCAGAGATGGCACGACGAGGCGCGTTTCGTCGGGCAACCTGCGGGTCGCTCTCGCATTTCCCTTCGGGGCGCGTCGTTCGTGCGACTTCGCCGCCGCCGCCGCGATAACTCTTCGGCGGCGGCGCATAACGAGCGGAAAACGGCGACGACACGATTTCGCCGAACACCCCGGGCACGAGAAGATGTGCATGCGCAAAGTGGGGCAGCGGACGCAAAGGTCGCGCACGAAAATGACAATATTGCCGATTTATTAACGGCCATTCATCAGGCGCGCGCGCGCGCTACAACTTAATTTCGACGCGCAATGAATCAAACGGAATCATGTCGCGCGCGTCATGTTCCATTGCACTTTTGCCCCCCGAGGTGGCGCGGCATCGGAAATTGTGACCCGATTGCCGAACGACCATTCTAGCGCACTCGACGAACGGCGAAGTAACAAGACGCAATTTGCAATCGAATTAACGATGAAATTCAATCTTTCGACGGCGCAGTCCCGCTGAGCGCATCCGATTCGACTTTTCGAATCTTCGCCGAACGACAATCACGAACGCGTATTACGTTCGGCTCGTTTAATCTGGTTGCCTTTCTTTTTCGTGTCTTCGCACGAGACGAACGAGTCTCGGGCGGACGCATTTTTGATGTCGAATTTTCGGCCGCCACCACGCGCGGAACCGAAACGGCTAATTAATTAACCGCCGCCGCATCCAACCATACGAATCGAAGAGCAGCGGAATGTAATTATCGTCGAAAAATTACGCGCCGCATGTGTGGAGGCTAGACAGACGCGCGCATTCTTCGACGTTCGCGCTTCGCTTTTTCAATTTCGAATCGACTTCTTTCTGCGCCACGAGAAAAGTGGCTTCGTTCCTGCAGCGGCTGCGAGATTAATTTCGGACGCTCCGCGTGTCGGCAATTAGGTGTAACGCGTCCGACGCATTCGTGATTAATTTTTAATGACAGTGCAGGTCGGTGATTCAGTCATTCGAGCGGAAATTCGAAATCTATTGGCGGATGTGTGTTTGGTGCGCAAACACAATCGGCGGCGCGGCCGACACGTGCATCGACAGATTCGGCCGCCCCCGCCGTCGACGCGCGGCGCGCCGTATTTGTGCAAGTAATGAGGTGATTAAGTGTCGCCGTAAATAACCCTCGGACGTGCGGTACGGGAGGGTGGTGCCCGCGCGCCGTCATCGCGCCGCGCCGCGATGAACCGATAAACTCGAAATCAATTCCGAAACGCCGCCAGGAATGCGCAAACTCCGCCGGGCGCACGTCCCGACGTGATGCGTTAGACTGTTCGATCAACGGCCGTGTAACAGTTTTGTTTATCATTGCTTCGTCATTAACGGCGGGGAACTTGAACGAAGCACCAAGATTTACGACTTCGTGACAGGTTCTCTCGGTGCGGATTTTGCACAACCCAAAAATAGTTAAAACGTGCCTACATTTTTATACCACTCGAAAGATAAATTTGTGCTTATTGTGCCCGTGTTTGCTTCATTTCAATCGATCGATTATTGACCGAGTTATGGGCAAAACAAACGAATATTAAATTTTTATTAGGAATTTCCAGTTTTGTTTTGCCTATAACACGGTCGATAATTGATGGATTAGAACAAAACAAGGACGGAAGTTCGGATGATATAAAAATATTTAAAATTTTGGGTGTTTTAAGGTTCTTCATGCACGGTCCAAGTGCCCAAATAAAAAAAATAACGCGATTCGAGCCGCACAGACCTACGCAATTGCAGCGAAAAGTGCCGTTGCTTTCGAATCGAACAAAAACGAAAATCGAACTCGATTATGCCGTATTTTTACGTCGAAACAGCATCGCAAAGCTGCGCACTTAACTCACCTGATTTCACATTGAATTCGAAGGCGCAGGTTTAAAATAAGGAAATATGTGCGCCGGGCTAACTGGATTAAAACCTTCGAGGAGAAAAAGACTGCATTAACACCCATGAACGGCTACATTATCCCGGCGTTCTACGGTTGCTTAACTCGCCGCCCGTTTCGGGCGGCGGCGGCGAGACGCCGAGCGCGGGGACTTAAAGTGCGCCGATAAAATTAAAACTAATCCCCGAGGCAAATTTATTTAAGAACTTTACGACCGAGAAGTTCGCGCGTCTCGGAGCGCGTCGCGAGCGCGCGTCTTCGTCCGCGCCGAATATTTTCGTTTGCGCATGCGCGCCGAAAACGGACGAAAACGTGCGACACAGTGCGACTAATCGGCCAATAACAACATTCGCCCACGATCCGAAGTGGCCGACGCGCACCGTACGGCAAACAGACGGACGTCAATTAACCTTAATTAATATCGCACTCGAGCAGCATCGATGCGCATGCCCGAAGCGAGCAGAACCACCCGAACTCGCAATAAAAAGCGACGGATCAATGCTCGGTGCGAGTGCAACTGCCCGAAGCGATAAATATCGACGAACGCCGTAATTACACATGCTCCGCGTTTTATTGCCATTAATAAATAATAACTTAATAATCGAAAGCAAAATCGCGCTCGACTACAAGTAGGCAGAGGTAATTTATACGCATATCGAGATTTTATTACGCACCTCAAATCGAGCCGAAGCGATTATTAGCGCGCCAGAAAAAGTCGCCGATTGAATGCGCGCGGTGTTGCAAATTATCGCGTTTTTCTTGATACGCGTTATTGCTTGTTGATTCTCTCGGCAATAAACTTCAATTATCTCGTAGGCATCGCGCAATGGCAGCGATCGTTTAATTCCATGCCGTTTGGTTTACATTTACGAGTCGTTTGCAGTCCTGGATGTGCATCGGATTTTATTTACGGAGCACAATAAAAGCGAAACAATGAATAAAAGTGCATAAAAGTCGCGTTATGGCGCTCCGGAGAGTCTTTCCGCGAAAAAATATTACGACCATTTAAAGCTCCACTAAATTGCGAAACTCGACGCAAAACTACAGCGCGCGTCCTAGAAACGCATCCTGGGTCACTGGGTTTAGTTAAACATCACTGGCAACCCGCAAGGCGCGAAATTCCGCTCGTCGACGTCATGACCGCGACCGATTTTTCAATGTTCGGCGAGGCCGATATGAAAAACGACCGATGCATTATTATTGCTTTTCTTCACGAGGCACACCGGAAGCCACCCTCGGCGAGATTCGTGGAATTTAATGCACTGATTGTATCAGTGTCTTTTTGTTCACTCTCTAGCGACGATACGAGTTTTTTTTGGTGCTCCTCCGCGTTCGGAATCGACGATATTGTTTCGCCCAGAACGCGCGCAGAAAAATTGCCGGAAAATTCCGAAACAGCACGGTGTGCATATTGAGTTTGCGAGATGGAGATTCCGACGTCCGGCATAAAGTTGCGGGCCCGCGACGGCGGCTACTTTTCGGCGATGGCGGNCGCGCGCGCGCATAAAAACCTTTACGGCTTCGGAGTTATGAAAAAGTTAACGGCACAAAGGTCCGAGACGAACGGCAGGAAAACCACGTCGTCAGTCGAGAAAATTCAAGGAAAGCCGCATTTAGGAACGACCGAGAACGCGACAAAAACAGAAATGAAAAGCGCACAAAAATAAAACAACGATGGTCAAGTGCGACGGTCCGGTCGATGGCGAATCGATGCGTGCAGAAAAGGTGTGGCTGAGGTGTGCCGGTCGATTTTGAAGGATAATTAGTGAAGTGGTGTGTGTGTTTTTTTTCTTCTCTCGAGCCGATTAGCTTCGCGAAGATAAGAAAGTTACGTCGAATAGGGCTTTCGATGACAACGCACATTTAATAATGAGACGCGTCCGCTTTTCACTTTTATTAAAGCGTACGTCACCTTTTGTAGGTCGCGGCGATAAAAACGCGCATTCTCGCCGGCCACAATGCAGGAGCAGGAGCGCGTCGGCAGCGTTAGCGGAAAGCGAGGAAATGCAATAAAAACGTAGCGCCATCTCCGGTCGCGCCCGGGAAGCGCGAGCGTCGTCGACACGCGAGCGCGAAAACTGCGCCGATTTGCTCATTAACCGCACGCGGATTAACGCGTTTCCGCAATAATGTGCGTTTAGCTTTTCCGCGTCGGGCGAATGCAGCAGCGAAATGCGCGCGGTCGTCGCATAGTGTGCCCAATGGCCCCAAAAGCCGTACAAAAGTGTTATTTTCAAATATTGAAAAACAACTATTTTTTTCCTTGTAATTCTATATAAGAAGAGTTAAATCACTTTCATTCATAGATTATTTTTAAAAAAATTTCAATGGGTTTGAGCTGAGAGCAACCCAAAGTCAAGAAATTTTTTGTGATGAAATGTACCTCAATATTTAGCCATTTTTCAAGTGTTTTAAATAATACTTATATTTCCATTTTTCTACTTTAAAATATTTTATAGGTTATTAACTATTTATCGCTACTTTTGATTTTGCAATTACTTAAAAATTACCATTATAAATAAATTGTATCATTTAGACAGTATTGGAAAGAATATTTGACTTTTCATTGTAGCGTAGAAATTTAGAGTGTGGTTGAGCGGAGATTTTTTTAGTGCACTGTTTTTCAATTTATCAGTAGCATTAAAATAACAATGTGACAGACTGTGGTTTAGGAGTTATGAATTTTTTAATGTATTGCGTTGCGCATGAGGTAGGTATATTTGTACTATGCCAAATAGTATACCAATGTTATAATTCCTTAAAACTAGCATTTTGAAAAATATAAATGTTATTTGTTGTAGTATGTAATTTAATACGTTATTAATTTATGCCTAATAACAATTAAGTGTGCATTTTGTTAATACCTATCAAACTTTGCTTCTGAGAATTTAAAACTTGTTTGCTATTTTGATACTATCAAAATGTAATTAAGAATAGGATGGTTTTCTATTTATCATAAATCCCCCCTCCACTTTCAAATCAATTAAACTGCTATCAATAATCTCTGCGTTAATACCGCAGATCAGTTTGTGAATCATTATGGTTGTTACTATATGTCTCCTATATGATGTTATTTCTAACTTTGGGATTGGACAATCGTCTAAAGAGGCACAAGAATCAAAAAATAAAAATCTAAATAAGCAAAAATTCAGAACAGACCACACCCGAAAAACATCAACCGTTAATACTTATACTAATTTATTTGATAGGCTACCATATTTTTTCCAATTTTGTACTACAGAGATAAATTATTCGACACAAATTGACGACGATTTAAAGGTATTACTAATTTTACATAAATAATAAGTGCTTTTATTTTTAAATTTTATAGGTATATATTTTGTTTTTCTTACAGTATTCATTCACTGACGGCTGTCTATTTGACAATGTTTTTTTAAATTTATATTTACCAATTGATCATTAGCACTTTTAACCTGTTTTTGTATATGAAATTGTTATTTATTGTTAGTCACAACTAAGAAACTTTAAACTTAAATGTATATCCGTAAACAGATTTTTTTGTCATTTTTATTACTAAGTTATTAATAAGTATTAAATTAATATCAAGTGTTAGAACATTTATTTAATAATCTGTACTAAAAAAATTGAAACTCTAATTACAATAGTTTAACAGTGGAGAACTTTAATATTTCTGGAGAACTTCGAAATTTTTGACGAGGGGTGACAGCTACTGGGTGCCGACGTGGTACACCGTCAAACTGTTAAAATGTGCCTATATTTTTATGCCCACCGAGAGCAAATTTTTTGCTTTGTTTCATTCCAATCGATCAATTATCGGCCGAGTTATAGGCAAAAATCAAAATTTGTTTATTTCTAATTAAAATTCAGTCGCGACAGGCACGCCGACAAAAGAATTGCAACGCGTCCGAGACGCAGCGCGGCAATGAATAGCGAGAGTCGCACAGCGGACGCCAGAAACGTTGCAAAACCTCTCGAAAAATTGAAGTTCGCCATTGTAAAAGTTATTAGCTGTGCCGTATAAAATCGCCCCGTGGCACACTGTGCGTCGGCGCGTTGACAAGCGCATCGCAAAGCGCGCAAACAAACCGAAACGTCCGTCGGCTTAGCGTCCGCCCGCATTACGTGTGCATTTGCATGCAGCGTCGCGCGGCCGAATCGACGACGCATCGGCGAGAGAGTGGCCGACGGGCGGGCGACGACGGTGCAAGGGTCACCGGGGGAGATGTGGGTTTGTAGAATCCGCGGAAACAACGGCATCCGCCGTCGGCGCGGTCGCGTCTTTACAGTTAGATCGGCGCGAATCGCCGCGCGTCCTCAGCGCACCGGCCGCGACTACCGCGCACGACTGCGAAATAAAAAGCGAATGTGCACGGGCGGCGCACGACAATCGGGAGTCGTATAACAAAGCGACTGCCGGCGCGGCGACGACGCGCGTGGGCCGCCGTTCTGCTCTACATCGCGGAAAAATCCATTTTTGACGTCGCGCGTTGCCGCCTATAGTGTGTTCACGTGTTCGGGACCGTAGGACGGGGCAACAAGACGCGCGCGTCCAGCGTCGTTGCGAGCGTTGTTGCTCTACGCCTCGCCTCGACTTCTTTTCAGCCTTCGGCCGTGCTGTAACGTCGGGCGCACACAACTCCCGGTGAGATATGCGACCGTCGCTTCCTCTTCGCTATTACTTACGTTGTTGTTTGCGGTCGTCCCGAATAATGTCGACCTCCTTTGCGCGCAGCGGCGAGCGGCGATTTTTGGTCGGAAAACGCGAACGACGCCGGCACGACTTTCCCATATTCCGTGACGCTCGCGACATTGTTTCGCCGACGTTATAAACAAATTCGATTCGATATCGCATAGCGCACGAAGCGTTCCAGGAACGACAAAAATTTATCGTTTAATTGAATTATTCGATTGTTTTCGTTTTAGCTTCGATTACGATTATTTTTGAGTAAAAATTAGTCGAACTAATTGAGTTCTTGCAATCAATTAATCGAATACAAGTTTGGTATTTTTCTAACTGCGTGAATTGTTAGTGTGGCATTGTGTATTATATATAGTATTTGCAGAAATAAAAAAGAATAAATTTAAGAAAAAAAAAATAACACAAAAATCTCGGTGAACACCGCAATTAGTTTTTTTATAACACATAAATTTAAAGTGATAATTTCAACGAGATATTGAAGAGAACTAAAAAACGTCCGATTAATCAAAAATTCTATTAAATATTAGGCCTTACATGCACCTGTGTATCGATATCTTAAAAACGAAAAATGTCATTCGATCGGAAATTAAATGCTCTTTCAGAATCTGTAAAACCATATGAGCATAATAACATGCTCTAAAAGTTATGTCAATAAAATCAATTTTCAATATATTTTAAATGAAACCGAAAATAATTTTTAATTGCAAATTACGCGTAGCTACGCATTAAAAATGACATTAAACATGATATCGTTGGAAAGCACTTAAGACACTTAATCGAATGACATCGAGACCTGATGGCATATTCACCATAGTTGCTCGCTATGTGCATTTAAAAAATTTGCCATGATAATCCTTATGGACCAAAAGCGTGGCTGAATTTAAGAAAAAAGAATAACACAACACCGGGAGTTGGTGACCACCGCAATTGGCCCATTAATTAATTATTTTTTATAACACATAAATTTAATCGTTTACAGTCTTAATTTCAACAATATATTGAAGACAAATAAAAAACGTTCGATTAATCAAAAATTCTATTAAAAATATTAGACGTGACTGATAATTTTTATATTAATCGATTAATCGATTATTGCGAACCGGCGGTTATGTAACACGAGAAACTTTCAATTTTCGAAAATTACAGATTCCGCCCCGATTTGGCGTATCGTAAATTGTATACATTACATGCATTAAGCGTTGCCAAATCGAAAGCGAACGAAAATGAAAATCGTGTTTTCCGTATCGTCGAAAATTATCGGCTGCGCGCTCGGCCTTGTTTTCCGCTCGGATCTTATTAGAGTTTCTATTTGGATCTTAATAACGCGTGATCGAGCGATTCGCGGCGAACATCGCCGCTGTCGGAAATGATTATAATTATGAATGCCGCGCGGCGTGCGCCTCGGGGCCGACGAACAACCCGAACGCGCTGTATGCGCAATGTTCGTAAATCGCGCGCGTCGACGAGCGCATTAGAAACGCGCGCGCGGATTTGTCCCTTTGATAACAATACACTTAACGTGAATTGAAGCTTTGCGATCGGTCGCAATGAATTCGGATTAATGAGCGACCCTGCGCGTGCGCATTGCGACGTTGAGAACCTAGCCCTAGATTACAAATTCAAACAAAAACAAAATTCATGAAAGTCGGATGATTACTAACAAAGTTGCAGAATGCACTATAAAGTTAACTTTGATATAAAGTTAATTTTGACCGACACGCCGAAAAAATTTGGAACAATGCTTAGCACCATTGGAAAGGTGAGAAAACGCAGATTCTAAATCTGTTTCTAAAGCGGCGGCAATTTTTTTGCTTAAAAAGTTATTACCGATGTTTGAGGTCCTAAATAGACTTCACATGTATTATGAATGGGCACGTAGTCGATCATTTAATGTCATTTTTGACTAACACGCCCAAAAAATAACAAATCAAGCTTTCCACCATTAGAAACCCAATAAAATGTAGATTCTAAATCTGTTTTTAAGGCGGCGACGAATTGTCTACATACAAAGTTGTAAACAATTTAGTTTGTATGAACATTTTTCCATGTGTTTTAAATGGGCACTATTTTTTGACTTTAATGTTAATTTTGACAGACACGCCCAAAATTTTTTGAATCGTGTTTAGGCTCAATCGAAAGGTAATACAAAATTGCGTATGTACCAGTGTTTATTTGGGTGACGAAATGTCTGCATCATAAGTTACAGCCATTTTGGCCAATTTCCCATGTATTTTAAATGGACATGCGTTTTTTATTTTAAAGTCATTTTTGACCGACACGCCCAAAAAATTTCGAATTGTGCTTAAATGCAATCGAAAGCCGATTAGACGCAGCACATATACACATGCGTAACTGCGCAACGAATTATCTGCGCAAACGCGTTATAAGGGCTTGAAATTGTTCACATGTTCATTTTACATACGAGCAATCTATTGCTGGCGAATCTACGGCTAAATTCGCACCGCTTAACTATCATCATCGCACGTCGCGGCTGGCGATACGTCAAAAGCCGTAAAGTGTCACCGAGCGCCATCTCGTATCTCATATTGGATCTAACCCTGCATTGGCACCAAAAAGTTTCCACTAGAGCCATCTAGTTTCTAACTGCTAAAATACGAATTTAAAAAGCGCCACCTATGAACATACGCAACCACAGCTATTGGGGGGATCGTCACCGTATTAATTAACCCTAAACTAATCGGAATGTTTATAGGACTAATAAAATTACATGCAACGCGTTACGTATGCACGCGTTGCATTCGCGCGGCCGCAAAAGGCGCATTAGCGGCGCCCAATTAATTAGAAAGTCTCGATGATATCGCGCAACGATAAATAAGCGCGCATCGCGTCCGAACGCGACACGCGCGCCACGTCGTTTAATTAATCCTCCGCGCGCAGCGCCATCTAGCGTGAGTCGCGCGAGATGCGCGAGCGGAGGCGGACGAGAACGAAAATCGACGATGTTCTCGCTTAAGCGTGTCGTCGATGAATAATTGACGGGCGCGACTCGTCGGTAGAGAATAAAAAAAAAAGAAACAAAAAACACAACAAAGTTTCGGAATCTCGCCGACGCGATCGCCGCGTTTCGATCGGCTCGAGCGCGTAATGGCGCATAATGACGTCCGGCGACGCCCGGACATTCGGAAAGTTTCGACGCGCGTCGCCGACGCCCTTCCGATAATTTCCGATCGCGCTCGGGAGGCGCTCGCCGCCGTCAATTATTCACGCGACTCGGAAAGTCTCGGCCGACGCGAGCGCGTGCATTATTCACGCGGCGCGCATGAATTATGACAGAGATCGTAAGTGCCACGAGGTTTCGGGCGGAGCGCGCGCCGCTCATATTCGAAATTGTTCTAATGTTATTGCATTTCATTCTCGCGGCGCGGCGACCACTTTAGCTTCAGTGCGGCGAATGGCCGCTAGATGGGAGGGTTTGCGACATAGTTTTCATCATTTCGAGATGACAGAATGTTAATGACTGTGTCAACGGGTACGAGGGGAATACTGACTTTTTTGGGATGTTAATAGACGGCTTTTGATACCTAAGAATTGTTGCCTATGTTTTTTTACGAGAATTTCTTGATTTAAAAATTTTTATACGCCTTTATTTTTGATGAAATTAGTTGTTTTATGGGTGCTTTATATATTTCTGTCGCTATTTCTTTCCACGAGCGTTTTACTGATGGTTGCATGTCTGAGATTGTCACTACTGAATTATACAAATTACAAGTGACAGAATACCAATTGTTCATCATAGATAACTACAATTCGAAGTGGACTGCTAAATGTTAAAGACTGTGCCAAGGGGCATAAGAAGAATACTGAATTTTTAGAGATGTTAATAGATGGCATCACTAAGCTATCAGTTTTCAGCTGTTGATACCTATGACTTGTTGCCTATGTTTCTTAGAAATATTTATTGTTTTCAAATTACTAATTATTTTATACAACTTTATTTTTCTGGAATTAGTTTTTTTAGTGGTGCTTTATATATTTCTGTCTGTATTTCTTTCAACGAGTTTTTTTTTCTGATGCTTGCATGGCTGAGATTGTCACGACTGAATTATACAAATTACAAGTGACAGAATACCAATTTCTCATCATAGATAACTACATTTTGAGATGAACGGCTAAATATTGAAGACTGTGTCAAGAGCTAGGAGGGGAATACTGAGTTTCAGTATGGAGCCAAGAGTGTTCAGATTTTTACAAAAATTCCTTCGTTTCAAATTAATTATTTTTTTATACTCCGTTATTTTTTTGGAATTATTTCACCTCACGAGTTTTTTTTCTAATGCTTGCATGTCTGAGATTTTCATGACTGAATTATACAAATTCAAAGTCACAGAATACCAATTTGTCATCATAGATAACTACATTTTGAGATGAACGGCTGAATGTTAAAGACTGTGTCAAGAGCTGAGCCATCAGTTTTCAGCTTTGGATACCTATTAATTGTTGTTTATGTTTTTTACAAAAACCTTTTTGGATAAAAATAATAATTATTTTAGACCACTTACTATATCCATTTCTGTCGCTATTTCTTCCCACGTGCGTTTTCTGATGCTTGCATGGCTGAGATTATCACGACGAAATTATACACATTTCAAGTGACAGAATGCCAAACTGATTGAAGTTTGAAAGCTAAAAATTTGACTTAATTACGTCACCGAAAATCTTATAATTCAATAAAAGAGTGTGGACGAGAAACGTTATTATGAACCAAAATCGAAATGCTATTTTACAACAAAATTACCCTCAATTCGGAATGATTATACGTTTATGTTGTAAACGTTCAAGTCTCCCTACTTTAAAACTCCAACACCCTGGACATGTAGCAATCGCTTCCGGACGTTTGAAATAGTTTTATTGTTAGTACATTTAACCCAATGAAAATCTGACCGACTGCACAATTTTCCACGTCGACGAGTGCCCACGCGAACGACGCTCGCCGACGCCCAATTTAAATGCTCATGCGAAATTTGCCTCCAACCTCAAGGAATGACGCGTCATCGATAGTACGCGTCCGCGTCGCAATAACGGCCGCCGTCGTGGCGGTCGGCGGAGCGATGGTTCCGCCTGGTGTCGTGCCTGTCGCCGCCGTTGCGATACGCGAGGAACTGGCTGCGCTTGGCGCGCGCGTAGCGCTCGTCGTCGACGAACTTCAGCTTCTTGAAGGTCATGTTGAGGTCGCACGCGTCGCGCTGGTCGCGCGCCGCCGCCGCCGCGCCGAACGTCTTCGCGCGCTGCATGAGCGCGCGGCGCGCGTCGAAGCCCTCGCGGTGCTCGCGCTCGGCGGCGGCGATCTTGTTCGCGACGAACTGCCGAATGGGCGACACGTGCGACTGCCGATGGCGGCGGCGGCGTTCGCGCGAGTCCGAGCGCGGCTTCCAGCGCGCCCAGTAGTTCTCCTCCAGCTTGACGATGTCGATCTTCTTGGCGGCGCGCCGCTTCTTGTCGGCGCGCTCGTCGTCCTCGTCGTCGTCCTCGTCGCCCTTGGACGGCGGCGGCGGCGTCGGCGCCGCCGGCGAGATGAACGCAAACTGCGGCGGCGGCGGCGGCGTCGGCGGCGC
>JAODGE020021488.1:0-13901 GCA_027574965.2 Ecitophya simulans
CAACGGCAGACGCCTTGTCCGGTGCAGCACCGCACGTTCCTCTTCTGCTTCTGTATTTTTAATGCACAGGAGGTGATGGCGTCCCCTGTATGCAGGCATCGGAACTCTGTCCCTACCCCTACCCCACATGTGCGCCGGCGCACACCTGTTGTGGGGGCACTGTGCACTGCGCTACTTGTGGCTCCGCAGCGCACTGCACACAAGGCTGAGGATGTACAGGGCTGAACAGCAGAGGGCCAGAAGAACGACATAGAAGAGAGGGCCATACGAGTAATAGTAAAGTGTGTTCAGGTGCTGCAGATAGTTAACGATCACCTTCCCATCCAGCTTAGATTCCCCATAGGTGCGAGTAGCAAAGTTAAACCCCACTTCAGCAAAGGTTCGGACCCGACACTTGACAAAGAGCTCCAGTGCGATTTTGTACCCGATAGGATTTATATCACCGAGGCCTCGGGCGAGAGTGCTTCGGCGAATTGCGAAGAATCCCGACATGGGGTCAGAAAGAGATGTCAATGGTCTTGCCAACATGCGGGCACCGTACGAGATGATACGGCGGCGAAGAGGCCAGTTCTTGTCCATCTCACAGTCAGCACCGTAGCGGGTGCCGCAGACGAATTCGGTGCCGCCGGTGGCGAGTGCGTTAAACACAAGAGGAACTGCTTCTGGAGGATGCTGCAGGTCAGCATCCATCACCAGTAGGTGGCTTCCAGAAGAGTGAGTGAGGCCATGAATAACAGCGCTGCTCAGTCCACGCTCGGTTGTGCGGACATCAATGCAGACGTTAAAGCCTTCCATTTTCAGCTTCTCAACAGCCTCAATGGAACCATCACGGGAGTTGTCATCCACAAGGATCATCTCTACAGCAGCCATGTTGAACTTGGCATCCCTCATGGCGTTGAACGTGCGCCGTACAAGCGGGTCAATATTCCCGCACTCCTTGTACGCCGGGACGATGATAGAGTACTGTATAGACATGACTCTTAGCGAGTGTACCTGTTACCTACTCTCTGGTTGTGATCGATATTGATGCGGATTGTGATCCCAATAGTCTTCCCTTCTTTTCTATGTTTTTACTTTTCTTTTCTGGATGCGACGTGAGCTCGTAGAGGAGTGTCACGCCCGCCGCTGTGAGCTCACGATATGTGCTGATCTTCCTTATCTGATGTTCTCTTCCTATTCCAGTTTGAAAATTGGTCGCAGGATAGCAAAGAAGGTGAGGGAAGAAAACGAGCAGCATGAGAGCGGGCCAGTAGACGTAAACGACACCAACACTAGGATTGCGACCAGAGCGGTATGGAACCAGCACAAGGAGGAAGAAAGGAAAGGGAGACGCGATGGCAATCCACTCACACAAAACAAAAGGCATACTCAACAAAGGCGTGAATGCTCTCTCTCACCGCTCCGCTCCTTTATGAAAACAGTCTCTGCCATGTGCAGGCCTCGCACCGTACCCCATTTATAATGAGAGAGAGATATCCCTTCGGCTTGGCTTTGGTTGTGCTCAGCTATCTCAGGATACATTCAGAAGCTGAATCTCAAATAGCAAGGACGCATTGGGTGGGATTCCCCACGCCTTGTTCCCAGATGGGCCGTAGGCATAGTCTCCGGTCATCAGCAGCTCGGCCGTTTCTCCAATCTGCATCTGCATAACACCCTCATCCCATCCCCGAATCACTTGGCCCATGCCAGCAACAAAGGAGAAGGGGGAGTTGTTATCAAGGGTGGACCAGAACTTCTTTCGGCCCTCGGCCAAGTAGCCAGTGCAGTGGACAGTGACGTTCTTCCCCGCGGCGGGGGTCGGCCCACTGCCCTGAACTTTGACGGTGCGCGTCACACCCATTAGCAATCGAGAGATCGAGAAAATGGTGGCGGGATGTGTGGGGTGTGTAGGTCGATAGAAAACGGTGTTCTTGTAGTAATGCCGGTGCAAAGCGTAGAAACTATTTTTAAAAAAACAATGTTATCCAGATAATATTTAGGTGGAAAAATTTAAGACATTCGGAGGTGTAGGCAGAGGGCACGCAAGAGAGCAAGAAGGGCGAAAAAAGAAGATGCCATTGGCTGCCATTATGATGAGCACGTGCCATTTCCCCAACGAAAAGAAGATAAAGAGGGGAGAAGTGCTTTGGAATAAGCAACAGTGGAGTACAAACACGCAAGCGCACGTGCTCTGCTATTATTATTATTATGTTAGTATCTTTTTTTTTTCGAGCTGTGCGCAACAAGAAGGCAAAAGCTGTAGCGCTGCAATTCTCCCCTCATTCTTGTCCGCTGCGTACATGCTCGACCATCACCCCCCCCCCTTCCCTTCGGCAAGGTGAGATGTGCGGGCAGTGGGTGAGGTAGAAACATGCGCGTGCCGCACGGTAGGGTGCTATCGCATCTGCGCTCGCAGTCGCTCCCGCAAGTCTTCGTTGTCGATCTCCAGCTTGCGATTCCTCACCTGCAGCTTTTGTGTCCTTCCCTCCTCCAACAGCAACTGCCTGCGGCTCTCTTCATTCCTCTGGGAAAGCAAAGCTGCGCACATACGTGCCTCCTGCATCTCGGCCTGCAGCTTTTGTCTGGCCTCGGCGACAGTGTCCTTCAGGGACTCGCATTCAGACTCTTTGCGCGCCAGCCGTTGTTCCAAAGCGCGTCTCTCTGACTCCAGCACACCAATCCGGTCCATCAGGGTCGCGCTCCCGCCCCCCGGCCCATCACGGCTCCCCCCGCGGTGTATTGAGGAGAGCACGAGCACTGCGTCACGGTACGTGCAAGCGAACTCGGGCGACAGGTGGGGCACCATCCGACGCAATTCATACTGGACATCCTCCTCCCTGCTGTCAATGAAAACGTCACGGTCCTCCACCGCGGCCTCGCTATAAACACGGTCAGTACCCTCGTCAGGTCGCTTGGGCCGTGAATTTGTGTGAGTGTTCGCGTCATCGTACGACAAGCGCTGCTTCATGGCAGCAAACTCCTCCTCTAGATGCTGCAAGCGTCTGGCCTGCTGTTCCATCGCTGTCAAAGGCGGCTCCTCCGTCGTCGGGATATCCGGAAGGTCATCCTCGTCGCTACGGAAAAACATTGAACTTATGTGCACCTAAAAGGATTTGTAGTCAAGTAATGGGAAGATTGGCTGGACTGCGAAGACGTTCTCCTTTACGCACCAATCGTCCTCTCTGACAAAGCGAGATACTCTTTTTAAAAAAAATGGTTGGAGGACGAGGGTAGCTCTTAGCACTCAGTACAATCTCAGACCTCCTCTAGAAAGTGTAGGTACAAGCAATGCGGGGAGGGGCGTTCACCTGCCAGAGGATATGCGCTTGTATGTGTTCCTGCCGATTTCGAACCTGTCCCAGCATATATAGTGCGGGCCACGTCTCTCAAAGGAGTCGTAAAATCTACAAAAAATATATATGGAGGTGAGCGTATGCTTGCAAAGACAATTTGCTTGTACTGGCGTGTAATGATGATGATGATGATGATGATGTGTGTGTGTGTGTGTAACAACGTAAACTACATGAAGTTGTGAGGAAACTGCTGACTAGAGAAAAAAAACAACACGCGACGTTATCTTCACCGACGTCACTGCTCAGTGAGAAGTGAGAGCGGTGGATGTCGGGTCTGCGGACAAATTACAAAAAAAAGAAGTGAGAGACGGGGAGGCAGAGAGTATAAAAACAACCTCAAATTACTCAGTCAAGTGTTGTGTTCCAACCATTAGTGCCAACAGGATGCCCAAAGCACGCACACGTGCAAACAAATGTAATCATTTGAGGTAGTGCCAGCCCCTATTCCTCGACCCGCATCCCTTTTTCCCTCTATTCGTCATCTGGTTAGTTGCTTTTGTGACTGTACGATCATCTCTTTGTATTATGGTTGTTTGTTTTATAGGCTGGTTCATAGAGGTAACTTATGCCTGCGCTTCCACAAACAATGAACAGAGGACAACGATGTTTGATTGCGATGACAAGGCCATCCAAATCATCCTTCGTTGTCCATCCTATGTTCAGTGGCGTTCATTTGGTCCAATATGAGACGAAAGGTGAGAGAACGTGGTAGGGAAAGATGACGCTGCCCAGGTCAGCAGCAGCCTCCCAACTGTCTGTCACGCACCTCTGCATTCGCCTCATATTGACTTTCCCCGCCGCACAGCACCAGTTCTCTTCCAGTACAATTATTGCCTTTCTTTATTAAGCACTGGGGCCTAGTAGGACATATATATCCGAGTCTGTTTGCGTAGTGAAAAATAAATATATATATATATAAGAAAAGTCGTGCGAGTACACAGCTTAGCTCTCATTACGATTAAAGAGACTCTCAGAGGGGTCAATGAACGCATTAATACGTGGGTTGCGGCCCTGACCGCGGCCACGACCCTGGCCACGGCCGTGCTGCTGATTGCGCTGAGATGGCTTGCGGTTGTCGTTCTGATCCTTCCGGGGGCGGGCCTGGTTCTGCCTGCGCTGCGTCTGTCTCTGCTGGTCCTTCTGGATGGACTTGATCTTACTGAAGAGCTTCGACTCGGTGCCGCCAAAGTTTGTGCATGGCACCACCTCCACATTATCGCCATTGACAATGCAGTCGTACTGTGAGCTAACGCGGTACTCGCCAGAGAGCAGGTCGGCGGCCTCCCCGTCGTGCACTAGCTGCCGCGAGCGCATCTTGAGCGCGAAGAGCGGCGCGTACCCATCATCGGTATCTAACAGAGTCTCCAGGAGACACATCTTTGTGTTCTGGTACACGCCAAAGTACCCGCGGAGCTTAATGATCTCCTGCTGCTGCTGGACAGCGCGGCGGAACATACGCGCCTGCAGCTCTTTTCCCTCCGAGGCGCTCTTCGCGTTGGCGGAGGGCACCGTGAGGAACTTGGGGCTACAGCGGTCGAACACATCGCGGAAGCGCTCCTCGTCGCCGGAGCGAAGGGCCTCCTTGTCGTCATCGAGCGTAATCGCCTTGCGGGTGTCCAGGTAGGAGGACACGCTCGAGATGACCATGCCACCCAAGATGCGGGCGCACACAAACATATAGGCTGCGTCCAACTGTACACGCTCAGAGAACTTCCGGCCCGACGACTTGGAGCTGAGGCACTTGCGGAAGCAGTTACTGGCGTCTTCGTAACGGTGCAGCATCAGGTAGCTGAAGCCGATGTGGTAAAGCAAAGAAATGTTTGCTGGGGAGACCTTCTGGAGGACAGTGCGGCCGGCATTGTAAATGTCGAGCACCTCCAGTCCTGTCAGCGCGTCGTAGTAGTTGCCGAGCAGCACGCTGATCTTTGAGCGGGTGATGATCGCAAAGAAGCCACTGAGTGCACGGGTGCGCTCGACTAGCTCCTCCGCGTCTTCGGGGTTCTGGAGTACAGAGAGGATACGAGACTGTGAGATGACGTGCTCCAGCATATGGAAAGTCTTCTTAACGGACCACTCCTTATCCGCGAAGAGGCGCTGCTGATACACGACTGTCATGTGGTACACGAACTCGTCAAAGATGTCCCACAACAACCAGCTTGGCAGGTCGCAGGAGGCGTTGGGCAGCACCTCCAGAAGGGAGGTGAAAGTGACCCACGACGCCTGCGCGTCCTCCTTTTTCACGGAGCGGTGGTCGGTGAAAAGGTGCTTGTAGAAGAGGAAGCTGTAGAGCTGCTTTGCAAGCCTGTTCGCGAAGCGCCCTGAGACCTGGTGAAGGCGCAGGGAGGGCCATGGACGCGACTGGTAGGGGCCCACGATATAGTACTTCTTGGTCAGGTCATCGAACTGCACCTCGTAGAGGTCGCGCAGACCGGACGAGTCGCTGTTCTCAACAGCCTTGTTTAAATCATGAAAGAAGTCGTACACATCACTGGGGATATCGGTCTCGATATCTGGGTTGGTCGTCATGATGATACTTTTTTTCTCTTTTAAAGCTCTCTTAGAGATCCGCCTTTCTTCAGAGTTACAGACTGTGTTCCGCTCGTGGATGGGGAGGGCTCTCGTGTTGGGGGAACTATTCACTACCGGGTAGACAGAAGCAAAAGATAACGGTATGTGGGGTGAGAACAGTGCATATAAATATACATATATATCAAAGCGCAGGGAGGGAAAGTGAGTGAAACACTGTGAGATAGTGGGAGGAGGGGAGGAGCAGACTATCAGGTGCAGAAACTGATTTATTATTATTATTTCCACAGCATACAAAAATAAGAACCATGCTGAGATTGTAGTGATGGTACCCACTATACAGTGACTACTCAGCCGCTCACGGTGACATTCACTGTTTATATATATACACACACGCTGGCGATAGCGAGGCGCCCCCCCCCCGCCTCCCTCGTCTCGACATGGCCGCATCACGGTACTACAACCTTGCGGGCATTAGAGGATAAAGCTGCTTGTACAGGGCCGTGAACGTGCGACGGCGGGCCTTGTACTCTTCGTGCTTCCGCATGTTTGGCACGTGAGTGTGGACACGTGGCAGTGGCAGAACAATCTCCTCCAGCGGGCGCTGCTCCACCGCCACCTACGCCAGGCGACACGCCCCAAGAGCAGGTCCCACCTCAGCGCCAGTGCAGTAGTCCAGGGGCAGGCCGCACACGTCTGCCAACATCTGCCGCCACGCGGCACTCCAAGTGCCACCCCCAATAAGACTGATGTTGGTGGGTGAGACGCCACACCGGTGCACCGCATCCATGCCATCCGCGAGCGCGAAGCTTACGCCCTCCAGCACCGCCAGTGCGAGTGCAGCGCGGCCGTGCTGCGCAGTGAAGTCAAAGAACACGCCCTTCGCGCCAGTGTTGTTGTGCGGGGTGCGCTCCCCGGAGAGGTACGGTAGGAAGTACACTGGGCTTTCCTTGAACCCCTCTGTCTGCTCGGCAGCCGCCACGAACTCTCCAACAGAACTGCACCCTGTCAGACGAGCACCCCAATCCAGGCACGCAGCACAGCTCAGCATGACAGACATCAGATGCCACCGCCGCGGGAGCGCGTGACAGAAGCTGTGTACAGCCTCACTGGGGTTAGAGTGAAACCCGTCCGAGACGATGAAGTAAATGCCTGACGTGCCAAGTGAGAGCATTGCCTGCCCCGGAGCGTGAAGGCCGGCGCCAACCGCGCCGGCCTCGTTTATCGCCACCTCCGCCAACAACTGGCACAGCTGCCGACATGCCCCATGCACGCGCTACCTCGGCCGTCAGGGTCCCGGTGACCTCAGAGCCTTCGTGAACTCGAGGCATGTGAGCACGAGTGAGGCCCGTCGCCTGCAACAACGAATCATCCCAGTCGCGGAGAGCTGTGTTCATCCACATCGTTCCAGAGGAATCCGACACATCAGAGGCACAGCTGCCCGTCATGCAGTGCCGCAGATAGTCTTTAGGCAGCAGCACCTTGTCCACACGAGCAAAGACGTCAGGCTCGTTGCGCTTGACCCACAACAGCTTGCCAGCAGTGAAGCCGGGCATCATGAGATTACCAGTGATCTCCCGACTGCGTGGCACCATCTCCTCCAGCTCCACACACTCGCGTGTGCAGCGACCATCACACCAGAGGATGCAGGGACGCAGAACCCCGCCGAACTTGTCCAGAAGTGTGGCACCGTGCATCTGGCCCGAGAGACCAATGCCACGCACTTGTTGGAGGTTATTTTTGCAGCCGAGCTCCGCCATTGCCATGCCAATTGCCATCCACCACTCATGTGGATCCTGCTCCTGCCATAGTGGGTGAGGGCTCGACACTGTCAGTGGAGCGGAGGCTGTGTCAACAATCCTCCCGCCCACACCCATCAGCGCCACCTTCACCCCGGAGGTGCCCAAGTCGATACCCAGATACATCCCTCACCCACACACACCACCAGCACGCAGAGCCTCGATAGTTGTAGGTTGCACTGCGTCGCCATCCCAAATTGAAGTCAACAGCCAGACAGAATCAAGGATAACGTGGGAGGAGTGAGCGCAAACCGATAAATGGCGTGCATCAAGATCACTGGTGGTGCGGCGGTGTGGTGGACCAGAGAGTATATATACATATATATATGACTACACGGGCTTGCATGCATGTGATTTTTTGAATGGGAGACCGCGGACACTATATGGGGAAGGGAATATAATCACAACACACACACACATCTGTCGTGCCATCCTCATTCAGTGAGGTTGCACTCGCAGAGGTTGCCGGTAAATGCGGCGTAGAGTCTGCAGAACGCAGATCACTGCGGGGACATCACCGGTTAGCAGCAGCTCCTCCAGAGACGCTATACCGACAGTCGAGCGCTTCTCAGACTGTAAGAAGCGAATGCACTGCCGGATGTTGAACCGCTTTGCTGCATTTCGGCAGGTCGGTCGCACACAGTCAAGTGTCGGGCAGCGCTGATGTTCCAGCGTACGAATCACATGAGCCAGCACAACGCCATCTGAGAACACAAGAAAAGGATCACTCGATAAACTCAGGTCGGCTGAGGTCACAGAGAAGGAGTCGTCTTCAGCAACATATGCGTAGCCCGCGCCGAGTACATCGGCGAGCCAGCTGCAGAGCTGCTCAGTCTCTTTTCCAGACGTTAGAGCCCGCGAACCGTCAAACAATTCCACAGAGACATCCCAAGTTGACGATGAACTATTCGCTGTTGCGTGAGGAGAATGGGAGGCAGTGGACGCTCGGGAGAATCGCTGTCGTGGCAGCGGCAGATGGGTGGAGGCGGAGGCGGGAATTGGTGCACCAGTATCTGGCTCTTCCTCCACAACCGTCGCATCAACGTGGAGCTCGGCCCTCTTTTGATGTCGCAAAAGATGCATCACTTCCTGAAAGACACGCAGAATGTGCATTTGATCACCGGCGAAGATTCGCTCGGCACACTGCGCCATCAGCAATGTGCTCAGAGAATGCGAAGGCGGCGCGAGAGCCGCCAGCCGCCCCAGTGCACGTTTGATATTCGAAAGGCAATTGACCCTGGTCTTGGGTGCGCTGAAGTATGTAAGCAGGCGGAAAGTATCAACAGCGTCGGTGGGGACTCGCCGCCCCGGCTGGGAGTCTGAGTAGGCGCGCGCCAGTGCGCAGAGCACGACACCATTTGTAATAAATGGGAAGACCGACGCGGTGAAGAGAGCGACGGGAGCGGTTTTGCGAGAGAGAAATGATCTGTCGTGTGATGAAACAAAGGGGGCGCTCAATGGCCCCGGAACGAGACAGCTGTCGGGTGGGAGGCCATACGCGTCGGGGTCCGGTAGCACGCCGTAGGTGAGGAGGAAGGAGCACACCTGCCGCTCAAGGTCGGAGAGCGCTTTCGCATTGCCGATGTGCAGAAGCGCTGGATAGTCCGCTGGTGGCTGCCACAGCAACGCAGGTGGTGCAGTGGCCAGCGCCTCCAGTGATGGGAGACGCTGCGATATCAACGCGACGTACAACTCCATTAGCACAGCAGCACCGGAGCCGCGTCTGTAGACGTCCTCCGGCGTCAGACGGTACACAGCTGGATCCACCGCGAGCCCGCCATCCCTGGTAGAATCACTGAGCACCGCTAATACGCGCGTGTAGTTGGCACGCACCTCCTCCACGGTGCGGGGGCTGCGACGAGGGACAGCATCCACGGAGAGGTCACCATCGGTGATAACGTGCACCAACTGGCAGAGGGCCGCCCCATTGAGCAGCGCATCCTCCAAAACAGCAGGAGGGACATCCACCTCCGTGTACCAATCACCACGTGTAAGGATGTTCAGGCGGTGGAGGTAATCCCGCACTGCCTGTTCCAGCTCCGCGGTCTGCAGGGAGCGCGCGGCGGTGGGAGGCACTGGCTCTGCCCGACACGACAGCGTGCGGGCTGCACGGCTGGCACCTCTGTGCTGCTGCGCCATGCCCTCAGCCGTGCGCCGCAGCGGGGCGGTGTCCTCGCTAGTAGCGCTGCTCTCTGTGTCAGAGACCACGACCACTCGCACCGGCTGCCCTGATGCAGGGGTAGGGGCAGCTTCCACGTGGAGCAGCGTCGACGCATTCCACGCAGGGCGATCGACGCCATTAGTGGACCGAGAAGTGAACGTGCGCCTCCTGACTGGTGATGGCTCCGGTCTCAGAGTAATGCAGGGGGCTGTGCACATGGGGACGAAGCAATACGCTGGTGGCTCAGGCGCCGTGCTGCTCGGCGGGCCGCCCCTGAGCCCCACTACCACGGAGCGCCGTGCCCGTGCAGAGGCCGCCTGCACGGAGGACTGGAAGGCGGCGTGTGCGTCAGCGGACTCACGCATCGCATTCAGTTGCACATTCAGCAGCTGCACCACGGAGGAGGCTTCCCTGTGGACGGCTGACGGGGTGCACTTGGCGTCCTGCAAGTTGAAGAAGCCCAGACCCTCCAGTTGTGGGGGAGCAGTCTCCTCTGGCAATGGGCGTGCCATTCACGCGCTCTATGGTGACCAATGGTTATCTATGATTTAAGCCAGTGAGGTAGATAGCTGGCTCACAAAAAGAAGATTGTATGTGAGTGTGTATGTAAGGAAGGCGGGGGAGGAAATGCCAGCCTTCCCTTGGATATCTTTCTGTATGAGCATTGAGCATCGAAAAGAAGGGGGAAATGAAGTTGCTACAGTACTGACAAGCGAGCAACAGCGAAGATTCAAGGACGGCACCAAGCACAAAGACGGTGAAGTGGTAGTAAACAAGCACACCATTACTCTCACGATTCCCCTCCCCCACCTCCTCACCCCGCCTTCCTGTGAGTGTATTTGTCACACAGATGATTATTTTCGTGATGATGAAGCAATGAATGGTACCCCTGTTACTTCCCTGTATTAATGAATCTCTCACGCGGGGGAGGCGACTCCTCTCCCTCATAAGTGCTGGTCAATAAAAAAACAACCAAAGCACACAGACACACACACACGTGCCTCAGTGTTCAAGCAGGCTCTACCCATCCCAGCAGTGTTAAGCTTGATCAGCACGTGCGGCAGTGGTGCTGGCGGTAGCCACGACGGTATCTTCTGTCCGCTAGAATTGCGCTTTGGGCATCTCTGTGATATTGCTGGAATCCACCTCGCTGTCGCTTTCATCGCTACTGCTGCTGTGATGGACACACTCGCAGGTGTTATCAAAGTTGTAGTCGAATTGAGTGCCATTCTCCTCTGAGTCTAACGCCAGCTCGTTTATGTTCAGGCGGTCGCGCCGCACGAGACCGCACATTGAGCAGCACATGGAAGTTCTGTCGTAGTTAGTCTGCTCACGAGCACGCTTGCGCGAGAGTGCGGCCTACGCGCTCTTCTGTTTGCGGGAAAGCATCTCAGCAGCATCCATAGCGCAAAGCTCCATAGCAGTAATGCCCTGAGCAGCAATCTCCCCATTGAGATTCTTTACGTTTGCTGCAATTGCCATGATCTGATCCTTGAAATCATCGGCGTCCTCTGCATGTGCTCGTACCTTTGCAACCACAGCGCATGCGTACTCGTCCGCAGCGGCCTGTCCCTTCGTCTTGAAATCGTCGAGTTCCAGCAATGTCTCTGAGAGCATCGTGACGAACCTTCGGTCTCTGGAAGTCATGGGGTTACGCAGAAGGAAGATGGAAGGTGGTGTGGAGCGAAGGTACTCCCGATTGACGCTCTCTGTGGATTATAGAGGGAAAAAGGCCTGTGATAAGATCAGAAGTGTTTTCTTTTCTTTTCCGTTCACAATAACGTGTGAACACGATTGTGAGGAGAATAACTGTATGTATGTATGTGTGTGTGTGTGTGCGTTGTACAACCTGGACGCACGTGAATCATGGGAGTAAGCGAAGGAGGAGAAAAGCAATAATAGCCTGTGCTGTACGTGGGACAGTCCAAGAGAAAAACGCCCCTAGCGTATGTGGCTCCACGGACACCTGGTCGCGCAAAAACCTACGAATCCACATGATCAATCTCGTGTAAAGAGCACGTTGGATTACATGAGCAAAAAAAGTGACTAGGATCGTCAAATGAAGCAACTGCACGTGTACTAGTAATGACGCCACCTGGAACAGGACCACGCTACTGCTGGCTCATGTCCGCCTCAATATCCTGTTGAGCGGGATGACAATTTGTAGCGCTAGCGCGGCAAGCATAGTGAGCGCAAACACTATGCACTGACAGCGACTCCACGACCCTCCAAAAATGTAATATGTCAGTGCGTCTAGGAAATCGCTAAAGTGCGCGGGGTGTATGACTAGTGCGGATGAGGTGGGATGTTGCCGAAGTAACGGCTCTACAAAGGGATCGTCATGCATCGCTCGTGTGGCAGCTGTTGCTGCGCTTGATGGCGCGGGTGGGCTGGCCGCCTTCCCCTCGTGTTTATGGTACTTTTTGTGCATCTCCTTCAGCCTGCTCTCGGCGAATGGGATGGTGTTGCTGCGGCCCAGTACGCACTGACGGCCCTCCCCCGCCTCAACGATCAATGCTACCGTTTCGTCCACCGCCGCTATCGCCAGGCACGACAGTCGGCTCGCGTATACCTCCCGCACTATCCCACGGGAGTGGGAGAGGATCTGCAGTGCCACAGAGGGCACGCTGCGTCGGTACATCGCAGTCAATGGGTGATACTCCCGGCTCGCATCCCTGTCGACGTCTTTAAACGTTGCCAGGAATAACGCAATCAACTGTATACTCGCCGGCGACGGCTCGGATGGGAGTTCAGAAAGGTAAAAAAAAGGTGAGGGTACCATACTCTCGATTGTACGCTTGACATCAGTCGACATGCCATCTATTACTTGTTTTGCCGCCAGGAAGTTCGTCTCTCTGACTGCATTGACCAGCTCAAACTTAGCGATCTCGCCATAAAATAAATGCCTGCGTAACGCTGCAAGTCCGCTCAAGCCAATGAGGAGAGTGCTTACCGCGAACACCACTACTATAATACGAGGTAGCGGCATGATCGTTCCTTTGTTGTCGTGTGTTTACTTTTTTTTTTTTGAAGCCTCGATCCCTCTTGATTGATGATTTGCTTATCGCGAGAGGTGGCATAAGTGTATGTCGGTGAGAAGACGCACAATAAATAGAGAACAAACATGATGATGGCTTTTTCGGGGGTGCGTATTGAAGCGCCCTACGCGGCACTGAATGTGCTAGCAACGCATGGGAAAAAAACGAAAACAAAATCCGCATCGCGCGTTAATAGTGACTGTGCCCGTGGTCCCATCCTACTGAAGTGTAAGTGACGACTATATCGTCTTAGAAAATGTCACATGAGTGCACATACTCCTTTACCCCCTTTTTCGGCCGTACATACACGCACGCCTCCACCACCGCGTCTATCTCAGGAGAGAGGGAGCTCACCTGAATCAAAGAGCAACAGGGGGGCCGTCGGGAGGTGCGCCATCAAAAACGACAGCAGATGGCTCTGTCATCGCTTGCCCAATGCTCACTGAGCCGCAAGGGTGGCAAAAAAGGGGGAGGTAAGACAAATGATTTTCAACGTACACAAAAATTAGAAGGACAAGAAGTAGCTTCTTTATAAGAACAATCCAATTGAGGCTGCACACAGACGCAGCCAGCACCCCGCCCCCCTCCCACACACACACAAGCACGCTCTCTGTCTCTTCCTCGGATACTACCCTCTGCACTGCCTCTCCCCCCTCCCTCAACTCCCTCCAGCTGAAAGTGCTGGGTGGTCGTGACGGTGAACAATACAAATAATAGGACAGCACAGAGGCACTAGGAAACGCCACAGCAGTACGGAGGACACAAAGCCAGCGAGTACCATCTGATGTGTGTATGTGTGTCTGTTTAAACAGGTGGGGAATCACAAATCATAGCGCTCCGGCACAGGCCCGCCCTCAGAGTCCCGCGCCACCACCTGCGTACACCTGAGCATATCAGCGCTTCCACTGGCCTCGAGCACAGTGGCGAGCCGCGCCAGCAACTCGCAGAGCACTAACGAGGTCATTCCCCAGACCAATTGCCCTGGGTAGTCCTCGGGGAGCATTGGGCTGAGTCCAGAGTCGTCTGCAACAGTCACGACTCCGCT
>JAODGE020021504.1:0-13925 GCA_027574965.2 Ecitophya simulans
ATAAGTGGGTTAATTTAAAATACGGTGTTATTAGCTATCAGATAAGACAAATAACATGCGAATTTCAAGTTTCAGATAGTCAAATACACATTTTTAATTCTTTACAATTACAGGTAATTATGATCAGGACAATACGAATAATAAAGCTTCATTAAATAAGCTTTCTGAGAATCATCACCCAAATACAAGGATAAATAGATTCCAACCAAATCAAAGAGCAAAATATCCCAATTATAATCCAAATAATAATCAGGATCAACGTAAGTTTTTATTGATTTGAAACTGAGTCGTGTCATCATGATTGCTAAGTTGTGAATGGATAGATAAGATTAATAGGTACAAATAACGTTTCTAATTGTAATGACATAATGAATTGCTTTAGTGCCTTCAATGAATCCTATCGACAATAGCGAGCTGCCGCGCAGATTTCAGAGGTGGGCTCACACACCTCATGCCTCTGTCGGCAATAGTAATTGGCGGACAGGTAACAGGACTCCTCCAACGGAAGATAGTGCTTCTAACTTCGGTGCTTCGTCTGGCCATTATGGCGAACGAAGAGGAGGATGCAATCAGCGATATCAACGAGGGCGTGGTCGGAATTACAACAATCACGGCACGCGCGACGGCCAACAAAATCGCAATCAAGACTACGATCCTTCCAATAACCAGAACAACCGCAAAGGCGGTTTCTTTGGATTCAAACGACTCGAGGAGCTCCTCACCAAAGAGCCCGAAGAAGCTCTCATGATCTTTGTCACTAACATTGAAAAAATTCAGAATTACTGCAATGGTAACGACATTAAGCCTGATATAATCGTATTGATGTTTGAGGTAATTGCGTACGTTATAAAATCCACTTTTGCGCAGAACGTCTCTCAACTATTGCTCGCCATCACCAGGGGCGTTTTCTTTAATCCGGTGAAGAACTATATAATGCAATTACCTCTTGCCGATAGCGCCACAAAGAACATGGGCCGTCGTTTTTGGAATGCCCCCGATAAGTTTTTTACTAATATTGCGCTAACACTGGACGCGCTGATTGAAGTGATTCCATCTACAGCATTGGATATTGTGCCTGACATGTTGAAAGCTATTCTGTACACGCTGCCTAATCTTGCAGAACAACACCGTATACCATTGACTGATGAAGTTTACGTTGTCTATGAAGATTTGCAGTTGAAAATCACTCAACTTATTGAAAAAGAAGAAAGGAAGAACAAGCAGAAGGAAACAGGCGCAACTCACGAAGAAGAGGAAGAACCGCCGCCGAACGATTTTCATGACATTGACGTTTATCCCACTGCGTTGGAGATTACTACGCGGACACCTGCATATCTCCGAAAAAATATCATCAAGGGAGCGTATCGCGACGTTCACCATTATTTGGATGTGCAGTATCGTTTGTTGCGTGAGGATTTTGTTGCGCCATTGAGGGATGGTATATGCGAGTACTTTGACATGATTCGAGGTATGGCGCCTATTTTTTCTGTTGATAATATTCAAAACAACTGTGCTTATTTTAGACGGCCGTAAGGACAAATTATCCAATATTAAGATCTACAAAGAGGTGCTTTGTTTGGGTGTCATGCCCAATGTCAACCAAGTGGGCTATTTGGTGCAGGTGTTTAAGCCCGGCTCGATTAAGAACTTGGAACACACGAAACGATTTATGTTTGGTTCTTTGGTGTGTCTTACGCCGGACAACTTTACCACGATCATATTTGGAAAGATTATCGACAGGGATATGAAATTTCTGAAGGATGGCCGTCTAGTACTGGGCTTTGATGTGGGCGTGGAGTTAAACATAAATCAAATGTACATTTTGGTGGAATGCACGATTTATTTTGAACCCTATTATCAAGTGCTCACGGCTCTAAAGAAGATGGACGAGAATAGGTTTCCTTTCAAGGATTACCTGGTCGATGTGCGCACCGAAACGGAGCTCCCCGGTTATCGCGGTGCGGGTTATGATGTCGAGGATGTCAGTACTCTGGGATCTTTTAGGCCACGTGTGATGCCAGACTCCAACTCTGATGATGATGAGGATGATGATGATGGTGATGATGGTGGTGATGACGATGACGTACGTTCTGCTTTCCGGCCAATGGATGAAGATGAACCAGAAGTAGATTCTAACATCGCCTTACAAAGCATAAGGGATAATTTGAATCCCAGCCAACATGCAGCGTATCGGGCCGCTATGATGAGCAAGTTTTGTATCATACAGGGTCCTCCTGGTACCGGCAAGACGTATCTAGCGCTGAAAGTTGCGCACAGCTTGCTAATGCAAAAAGGCCATTGGGGGAAGGCTCCCATGCTTGTGATTTGTTACACGAACCACGCGTTGGATCAATTCCTGGAAGGCATTTTGCCGCAAACGCGCAATATTGTTCGCGTCGGCGGTCAGAGCAAAAACGAGAAACTTCAAGACTTCAATCTTCGCAAACTGCGCGTTAAGGATGTCCCACACAACTATTTTGATGCACAGCGCATGGCCAAAGCAGAAGTTGAGATTGTGTCTAGACAGCTCAGTCATTGCGGTGGTATTTTGAAGGCGCTACATGAGTATGCAAGCATACTGAAGTTTGGTGCATTTAATGATCCTCAAGTTGATCCGCAGTTTGCTAAGTCGTGGTTTAGTACCGCTTCAGACAAAGATTGCCTGCAGTGGCTTTTGTATCAGCCTAATAACAGGAACGACGTCAAGTTTGCTGATTACGATATCCTTACTCGGGTAATTATTATTAATAATATCGATTGTTAGTACTTTCTCATAAGTTATTGCTTCTGTTTTAGATGATTCGAGACATGAAGATGCATGGGGCGCAGGACGATGGCGCTAATGGTAACGACACTGAAGAAAACGATGATGAGGATAATCCTCACAATGATAATCGCGTACGAAACCAATTAGATCTGGATGTCGACGAAGATCTTCGTGTTAAGCAGGTATCAACCAACGATGATTTGTTTAACGTGCGCAAGGTGCACGCTGATATCGAAGAACTGGCAAATAATTTAAAGGAAATGGCTGCTTCCGGACTGGAAAATACATTGCCTTATCTGAACGCAATGCACAAAATGATCAAATTTCGTATCGATTACGATTATGTGTGTACTCAATTGCGAATGATCATGCATAATCGCCAAGAGGTTGAGATTGATGTGGACTACGACAATCCTAACTATATGCCTGCCAATGATCGTTGGTTACTGTACAGCAGATGGTTGAGAAATTACAAGACCGTGGTGATGGACAAATACGTGCAGGTTGATGCTACATATCGTCAGCAATATACAAAATTTATCGAAGTAAAGGATATGCTGGATTTGTATAAAATGAGGCATGTCGATGTCATCGGCCTTACTACAACTGGCGCTGCGCGATTGCACAAAACTCTGCAGGCGCTGGGTTGTCCGATTGTCATCGTTGAGGAAGCTGCAGAAGTTCTGGAAGCGCACATTGTCACAGCGCTTAGTCCGAATTGCCAGCATCTTATCTTGATCGGTGATCACAAACAATTGAAGCCTTCAACGGCGGACTACAAGATTACTAAGGATTATAACCTGGGCGTGAGCCTCTTCGAGCGGATGGTCGAGAATGGGCTGCATTGCTATACGCTCGACGTTCAGCATCGTATGCGGCCGGAAATTGCAAGCCTGGTATGCCCGGTTATTTATCCCGTTCTTCATAATCACGAGACGGTGAAATTGTATCCTAATGTGCGTGGAATCGATCGACCGCTGTTCTTCTTAACTCACGAATATCGCGAGAGAGAATCGCAGGATCGTAGCAAGGAGAATCAGTTCGAGGCCGATTATCTCATTTCGCTGGCCAGATATCTGGTCCTTAACAATTACGACGCGTCGCGCATTACAATCATAGCTGCGTATTCTGGCCAATGGTTTGTGTTGTTACGATTGAAGAAAAAGTATCACATATTGCGCGACATGCGCATTTGCGTTTTGGATAATTACCAAGGCGAAGAAAACGACATAATTTTGCTTTCCCTTGTGCGAAACAACGAGAACAATAAAATCGGTTTTCTCGGTTTGGAGAATCGAATTTGCGTCGCTTTATCGAGAGCGAAGCATGGCATGTACGTTATGGGGAATATGTCGCAATTATGTAATGCTAGCCAGGTATGTTCTTGTGCATTGGCTTTGCCGGACGCAATCTTTATTGGTCCTTTCTAGATTTGGCGCAAAATTTCGAAAGTTTTTGAAACGTATGATGCTCTGGGAACATATCTCACCGTCCGATGTGTAAATCATCCGGACACCGTAACACATCTGAGCGTGCCGAAGGATTTTGACAAGGTGCCCGAAGGAGGTTGTCTGAAGATCTGCGAAAAACCACTGGTGTGTGGGCACACGTGCGCTAAATTGTGCCACAGCACGTCGCACGAGGATTACAGATGTTATCAACCGTGTCGCAAGTAAGTGACATATCGGAACTGTTACGATTGATTGTTGATCGTTAATTGTAATTTTTAAAGGGTCCTGTGCGACTTTGGACATTACTGTCCTGATAAATGTTATCAGGAATGCGATAAGTGTAAAGTGCCCAAGTTCAGCACTTTGCCTTGTGGTCATAGTAAGAACATTCCTTGCCATCAAGCGCCCGAAGAAGTGCGGTGCAATGTGAATGTTCCTACTGTCCTTCCATGCGGTCATCAGGCTGATAAGCCATGTCACGATGATGTTGCAACGTTCAAATGTCCGCATCCATGCGAAGCACGCGTTGAGCCATGTGGGCACGCTTGTGCCAAGCTGTGTCATATTCGCAATGATCCTAATCATGAACGATACAATTGCCTTAAACAGTGTATCAAGTCCAACAAGGGATGCTCAAGAGAGGAGGAGTTCCAACATCCTTGCCAGAAGTTGTGTTATCAACCATGCGATGATTGCGATGTGGAAATTAAGAAGGAGCGTAGTTGCGGTCACTTTTATGATCTGCGTTGTTCTAGCAATGTCGAAGATGTGGAATGCAAGAAGCCCTGTAAACGTATATTGCCTTCATGCGGACACAATTGCAAGAATAAATGTAACGTTCCTTGTGGGCCATGCAATGTTAAGGTAATCAATATAGTTTTGGCTTGGCTGTTTTTAATAACAGGTTGCTAACTACTTGTTTTCTTCTTCTAGGTTCGAAAAGTTATCTCTGAATGCGGACATTCTATTACCTGGGAATGTGGCAAGGTTCCACTTAAGACACACTGCAATAACAAAAAATGCCCGAATCTTCTGACGTGTGGACATCCATGTCCATTGGCTTGTAACAAGGCGTGTACTACGGCGAAGTGCATGGTCCTGGTGCCGTCTCAAATTACTTCTCCTTGTGGACATGTGTTGAATGTGCCTTGTCACATGCGCACGGAAACGGTTGTCACTAACGACCTCCTCGCATATTGCACTGCCAAATGCAACACAATCTTGGAATGTGAACACTCGTGCCCGGGCACGTGCGGCGAATGCGCGCAGGGACGCTTTCATGCTGCATGCGCTGAGAAATGCGACAGAACGCTTATATGTGGTCATGGCTGCATCACGCCGTGCGCGCAAAATTGTCAACCGTGCACGCGCCCATGTGAATATCGATGCGAGCACAGCAAGTGCACCAAAAAATGCGGCGTGCCTTGCACCTCGTGCGCGCAGCCGTGCAATCGCGTATGCAAACATCAGCGATGCACCAAGTTGTGTGGCGAAATTTGCGATGTAACTCCATGCGAAGAACCGTGTTTAAAGAAGCTCTCCTGTGGACATCAATGTATTGGATTCTGTGGCGACACTTGTCCTCCATTGTGTCGTATTTGTGATGAAGACAAAGTGACTGAAATTTTCTTCGGAACTGAAGATGATGAAGATGCTAGATTTGTTTATTTGCCGGATTGCAAGCACACTATGGAGGCATCCGGTCTAGATAACTGGTTTAATTGGTCTGATGGAGAGATTAACGTGCCTCGTTGTCCTTTATGTAAATCTAATGTACAAGTTCCAAGATACCGTGATTACATTAAACTTGCTCAGAAAGATGTAATGGCTGTGAAGGCTAAATTCTTTGGGCATCCAAAAGACCTTGAGCGTCTCTGCATCGATTTCAAAGAAGATATCAAAGATACAAAGATAATTTATGGTATGAACGATGCCTAACTTTCATTATAACATTCTAAATATGTAATTTACTTTGTAGGGGACAGCGTTTTTAGACCGATGATTACGTTCCTAGCGGATAAAATTAAGATAACTGGTAAAAAAAAGGAACGCCAAGACAACAGCATGTCAAATTTTACGTCCTTGCGTGCGCGTTTAAATCTGTTCAAGGAACTTGCAAAGATTTACAAAACTGTCGATCCCTCATTACATGGACGCGAATGGTCCATACATGCTAAGCAAATGCTTGATGATTATTTTACATTTTTGATCAAGAAACTTATATCCGACCAGATCTCGATCAACAATCAACAAATTAAGGAGTTTGAAATGGAAATAATGAGGTTTAATAGAATTAATCAGCTTGCGGATGTGTTGACGATTAACCCTTCGTCGACTACATTTGCGGAATATGAAATATGCACCTCCATGATATTTACGTTCTTGAAATACGATTTAAACCAAGATGCAAGGGCGCGTGAAGCTCTGCAGAAATTAGTGAAGGCGGCATCTAGTGGATTGGCAATAACTGATGTTGAAAAAAAGCAAATTATTGCCGCGATTGGTTTATCTCCTGGCCACTGGTTCAAGTGTCCCAATGGGCATATTTATGCCATTGGGGAATGTGGCGGTGCCATGCAACTTGCAAAATGTCCTGATTGCGGGGCTCTAATTGGTGGACAGAACCATGCGCTTACGAGGGGCAATCGACTGGCATCTGAAATGGATGGAGCAAGAGCGCCAGCATATCCAACCATAAACGATATTCAATTATATGATTTAAACTAAACTGAAGCTAATACTATATATCTTTTGTCTTAAGTTACTAGGGGATAGAAATTTTTGACTTCACATTTGATTACGGATATGTTTAACCTTTTAGAATTTATCTTAATATACGTTTAAAATTGATTTCGTGAAAGTTTACTTTGTGCACACACGGTAATAAAGGATTGAAATGATTTATGATTGTAATTACTTGGTTGGAGTTGCGCATTTGCATTACTTTACCGCAAATATTTATCTTCCAAATATATCATATAAAATTTTCGTCACTCATATAAGCATTGTCTTGCGTGCCAAATTTCCGCGGTAGACTCCTACGGTATTCTTTCGGGTTCTATTCTGTTCGTCATGAACGGAACCGATAGTGCGTTACACAATGTGTTGGTGACATTTTCGTGGTTCGATTATGGCCTCTTTGCTGCCATGCTGTTGCTAAGCGTTTTGATCGGATTATATTTCGGTTGCTGCGGGCACCAAGATAGCATCAACGAATATTTACTCGGTGGCAAGGAAATGAGTGCAATTCCTATTGCTATTTCACTTGTAGCTAGGTACGAACGTTAGATAATGTAATATGTTACTCTACTTGATTTTATATCTTTCCACTAGCAACATTTCAGGGATTACGCTGCTGGGAGTACCTACGGACATATATCGGTTTGGAAGTACGTTTTATATGTATGTTACCATGCTACCGCTCGTCTTCGTCATCACCTACTACGTGTTTCTACCAGTTTTCCACAAATTGCAGCTGGTCAGCGTGTACGAATACATGATGTTAAGATTCAGCAGGAAGATACGATTACTCGCATCTGGCCTATCAACGATATCTACGCTACTGTATCTTCCGATTGTGGTGTATATACCAGCATTGGCGTTAACCCAGGGTATTTTTTCTGTTGTGGCACCGCGTCTCCATTACTGAACATGAATATCTAATTTCAGCAACGCAATTTAGTTTACATCTAGTCACTCCTGTTCTCTGCGGCGTGTGCATATTTTACACTACAATTGGAGGACTTAAAGCTGTTGTATGGACCGACACGTTACAGTTCATTGTTATGTTGGGATCAATTATCGGAGTATTTTATACAGGACTGGAGCCAGTAGGCGGTCTTGGCGAGATGTGGTCACGTGCGGAAGCAGGACGACGTTTAGAATTGGAGTGAGTGTTTCAAAACTATATTACTAAATAGTTTTGTAATCAAACAACACATTATTTCTCCAGTTTAGACATAAATCCGACAAAAAGAGACACTGTAATAGCCACTATGATTGGCACCTTGTTTGGCTGTTTAAGTTACATGGCAATTGGTCAAAGTTTTGTACAAAAGTATTTGTCAATGCCCAAGATAACTGATGCTAAAAAGTAGGTACCTTTCACACCAAATGTACAACTGCGAATTCATTGTTTGCTAACTGTTTTAGGGCTCTCGCTTTATTCATGTTGGGTTCATTTGCTATTATAACATTAGTAGTTTTGACCGGTCTAATAATGTACGCAACGTATTACAAATGTGACCCTTTTACAGCAGGACTAATCACTAAACACGATCAGATTTTACCGTACTACGTTATGGACGTTGCTTCGACCATTCCGGGCTTAGCCGGATTGTTCCTCTCGGGTATATTTAGCGCTGCTTTAAGGTAAATGCCAATCTTACGCTAGATTACACATGCGTTCAACAATAAAATACTATTCGCCTTCTAGCACATTATCTGCCTGCATGAACTGCCTGGCTGGCTCAGTCTATGAAGACTTTGTAAGCCCTTACATGCCAAAAGACATTACACAGAGGCAAGTCTCCAATGTCTTGAAACTCCTGGTTGTTATAATTGGAATTATCAGTACAGCAATGGTGTTTCTCATTGAAAGAATGGGCAGTATACTTCCAATCAATTATGCTCTAGGCGGGATTACCAATGGTCCCATGCTGGGTTTATTCTCTCTTGGAATTTTATTTCCCGTTGCTAATTATCAAGTTAGATACCAAGCCAAAGTTTCGGAACTAAGAACTAATAGGGTGTTTGTTGCAGGGGGCAGTTTATGGCGGTTTTGGTGGAATCGCTTTCATGTGTTTCATTATCATTGGCAGCCAGTACCATCAAGTTATGAATCAGTACGAGCCGAAGCCTGTTTCCATTAAAGGATGTTTAAACAGTACGACAGTAACACCAAACGGTTTACAAGCAAGGTAGAAACCAACGAACAAATTATAGAAGACACTTTAAAATACCCAATTTCTCATTTTCAGTATTGAAGAAAACAACGCCTTTATCCTTTTCAGAATAACACATTACTATTACTCTTTTATCGGAACCATGGTAACCATTTTAATTGGTTTGATCGTTTCGTATTTAACAAGGAAACCAACCGATCCGAAGGTCGACTCGGTCCTAATCAGTCCAATGACACATTGGCTTGCAAAGAAATTTGGCTCAAGTAATCTGAAAGCAGAGTATCAAGAAGCCAATAAAGCACCACCTCCACTAATTCTCGTGGAAAAACCAGAGAAACAATGAGATCGTAAATTATTCCACCTTAGCATAGATAAGAATAACGAACAATACGTTCAATACACATGTCACATATGTAACATGTAATGATTTTATACCCAGCCGATAATTCCAGATATTCGCATCCTGACGTGGAAACGTGTAAAATATAACTTATTGGCCGTGATTAAATGTGAGAAGAAGGTCTTTGGTTGCAACTGTGAAACCTTGGGGTTGTTCTTCTAATTGTAAGAGAAAAATACATATAGTGAAGTTATTTCAACATTTGTTCAACGTTTGTTTAAAATTTGGTAGAAAATATTAACTGCAGTAGCATAAATTTACAAATGGTCGTCGGTAAAGTTTATTTATAATTACATATACAGCTGTTGACTTCTGGTTAAGGTCGAAGTCATAACCATCGTTGCAAGAATTTAACTATATAATACATATTTAAGTAGATAGTTATCGTGTCGATGCAACAATGCGAATTTAGAACAAAACTGATGACAGACAACGCCCACGACGCTGATTAACTCCCGACTTGCCGTTTGATCAATTGCCCTTTAAACGGAAAGGCACTACTGGTGAATTCAGGGTGAGATAAGTGTAAAAGTGTTGAAATGAATGTAACTGCATCATTAGTGACGACAATCATAGAAGAGTTGCCAAAGTTTACTTGGCATGATTATCTCTTCTTCGTGGTGCTACTGCTTCTCAGCGCTGCTATCGGTGCGTACTTTGGATTTTTTCAAAAGTCAGACACCAGCGTCGATGACTATCTTCTGGGAGGCAAGGAAATGGGCGTGTTTGAAATATCCATGTCAATGATTGCCAGGTTCTAGTTTTGCATCCTCTCAGTAAAACAAAATTAACAAAGCACATTTTAGTATGATTTCCGGTATAACTATTCTCTCCGTACCGTCAGAAATATATCGCTTCGGATACACTTACTTGCTGAGTACCATTTCGGCGGTGGGAGTGTTGCTATTTTCGTACTTCTGGGTGATTCCCGTGTTTACTAAACTGAAAACCCCGAGTACCTATGAATACTTAAAAAATAGATTTGATGACAGCATTCGAAGCATTTCTTCACTATTATTTACAATGTCTATGTTTCTTTATCTACCGATTGTGATCTACCTGCCTGCGTTGGCTTTGGCGCAAGGTACAGGATTCAATATTCATTTCATCACGCCATTAATTTGTGGCGTGTGCATTTTCTACACTACGGTCGGAGGCCTTAAAGCTGTTGTGTGGACAGATTCCTTACAATTTGTTGTTATGATTGGCGCAACCTTGATTGTTACTTATATTGGCACAGTGGCATCAGGGGGATTCGGTGCTATACTTGGGATTGCACAAAATGGTGGACGATTGGATCTTGAGTAAGTTTTTCTTATGTTTTGTTCACATTCAGGTTTGATGATTTGCTGTTTCAGTTATGATTTTAATCCAACTAAACGTGACACTGTCTGGACCATAATATTTGGGATGTATTTCACCTTTAGTGGCATAATAACTTTCGATCAAGGTTCTGTACAAAAGTGTCTCGCACTTCCAAACATCACCAAAATACGAAGCACGTACATTGCCTTTGGTATTGGCATCATTGCATTCTACTGTTTCTGTACATATATTGGCTTAATGATTTATGCCACGTACCAACACTGTGATCCGTATACGAGTAGAAAAATCAATTCTCATGATCAAATCTTACCGCTATACATTTTGGAGGTCACTAGGAGTATTTCAGGACTTCCCGGTGTGTTCATCGCCGGCGTTTTCAGTGCTTCCTTAAGTACACTATCCGCTGCGATGAACGCTTTGTCATGTACTCTCTACGAAGACTTCATTCATGTTCATTTACCGAAAAGTGTAACGCCACGTCAAATCAACTTGATCTTGAAAACAATTGTCATCGTTGTCGGAATAGTTTGCACGGCTTTAGTGTTCGTTATACAGAATTTTAAATCAATCCTAGAGATCGGTTTAACTTTCAAGAGTTTCACGCAAGGCCCTGCGATTGGTTTGTTTACTTTGGGTATGTTTGTTCCGAAAGCGAACACAAAAGGAGCGTTAGCTGGAACCGTTGGAGCAATGATTATTATGGGATGGATTATATTTACAACTTTGTATTATAAGATGACTGGATACATTTCGAATCCTTCCAAGGACATCTCGATTGTGGACTGTGTTCTAGCGCACAATACAACCTTCAGAGAGTGAGTTAAAGTTAACGATTTTAAAGGTTCCTTTGCAATGTGGGGATTTTGTGTGTTATCATTTAGACCTCCAGCAGATCCCACGTGGTCTCCAGCGTTTGTTTACAGAATCAGCCATTACTACTACGGGTTGATGGGTGGATTACTCGTTCTTCTGATTGGCATCCCGGTCAGCTACATAACTCAAAGCAAAAATGATAAACCTGTTGACAAGAATTTGATTAGTCCGGCAATGCATTGGGCATTGGATGACGTGTCGGATACGCGTTCAGCGTATTACAGTGTCAACAGAGCTAATGAAGTGGTTGTAAACTATTAGTAGTAAATTATTTATTTATTAAAATCTACATTTATATTAGGTGGAAAAATAAATTTTTACATTAAACATTTCCTACTGAGTAGGTTGCTGGTAATCTAATGTTTACGTCATCTTGGCAAATGATAGCGATGTTATCATATTTGCAAAGTAATCGTGTGATATTGTATGAATTGCACGTGTTTGTAATAGCAATTACGTTACGAGTACTGAAAATTTGTAATATGATTTGGTCAACACAATATTTTATTTAAGCCATTCGAGCCGTTGTGTTAAGCACTTAATCTTACAGATTTGCCTTCGTTTTGTTACTAAAGAAAATAAACAATAGAATTAATTGCTTAATAAAGAAAAGCAATAAAAAGTGGCATTCGTACTCACCAACTAAATTAAAAGATTCTATTTTCGAGTTATCGCTTGAGAAGCACCTCATTTTTCACCGCGAACAGTGCGTAAAAGAGCACTTTTCTCACAACTCGTTTTTTATTGCCAGCAGTATAGCATATAAAAATATATAAATAGTTGAAAGCTTTGCTTATAATTGCATGTTTACTTAACACACATAATTGTTATTGTTTCGTTGAAAAGATTATAAGTTAACTGCGCATAGTTACAAATATTTGTTAGAAAAAAAACAACTACTAACACACTCATGCGCGTTTCTCACACACACACGACAGAACCGCCCTGCCACTTCCTATTAATGTGTTGGTAGCAATAATAATATAATTAACAATAAGCAAAGACTAAGGTCGTTCCTCAGTGTTCCGCATCTGCATGTTCCAGTCACCCCCAAGGCGCAAACCACTTGACCTCGTTTTTATGAAGTTCATGCTGCGAGAGCGCACAGAAACCAGACTTAAACACTTAACACCCTTAAAGTATCAAATTACCATTCTAGAATTTGGACGGGTACTCCCTTTTCATCCCCGGAGTATGCGATGCGTTGATATATTTACAATTTAAGAATACTTTAAAATAATTTAGTTAACTCATCATTTATACAACTAGTTCTAGAATTAATTATTTTGAATTTCATATTAATTTAATTAAGTTATTATATAAATACTGTTACAATATTTGTCAGACGCGTAAAAATTGAGATTTGCCGAAAAATTCATTTTACGGATGTACAAACATCAGATTTTTCCAAATTATGTGGAAACCGTACTTCAGAAAAATTGTAAGCGGGTAGTTACACAGCTAGCACATTTCAGTTTCTGTTGAAGTAGTTTTTCCCTTTCCACAGTATTTGTTCAGCCACCACTACTTCATTCTGGTCAGCACAGGCATCCCCAAAACCAAGGTACACCATTCTNGTTTAGTAAATATTTCTTATAGTGAGTGTACAATATTTACGTTTACAATCAGTACACTCTCGGCGTCAATGAACGTGTTTGGAACAAAGACATTTTCATCCGCTACTTGCCGAAAACAGTCACACAGAAAACTGTCAGTAATATTCTACAAGAATTGGTTGCTGTAGTTAGGATTATATTATATTATATTATATTATATGAAATTACCCAGTTTCTTCTTTTTAGTGTTAAAGGAAGTCAGGCCTTTATCTTTTTCCGAATAATACATTAATATTAGTTTTTTATTGAGAGCAAGTGAAGCATTTTAATTGGTTTGACTGCCTCGTAATCAACAAGAAAAGCAAACGATACGAAAGTCGACCCTGATCTAATCATCAGTTCAGTGACACATTGGCTTGCAAATAGTTCGGGTCAAGTAATCTGGAAGGAGAGTATCAATAACTCAACAAAGCACCGCCCTCACTAATTCTCGTTGAGTAATCAGTGAAACAATGAAATCGTTAAATTACTGAACTCTAGCATAGCTAAGAATGACGAACAATACGTTCAATCTACATGACACTTATCTAATATGTAATGGTTTTATCTTGTAAATAATCCTCTTGATATTAGCCTATTTATAATCTC
>JAODGE020021509.1:0-10180 GCA_027574965.2 Ecitophya simulans
TAAATATTAATATTTAATAATGTCTGGGTTAATTTTTACGAGCTTTGCGTAAGTAATTTCTCGAAATATCAAGTGTCGTGCCTTGTTGTTTGGGTTTTCGTGCGCCCGCCTCAACTCATTTAAGCGCTCATCTGGGCCGTTAATTATAAATTAAATTGCTATCGCGCACATCCAGCCGATTAAAATTTCTTTCCGAGATTCTACGGGTTTTCCGCAACGTTCCGCCGAGTTTCCCCGCCGCCTGGCGCTTTGCGCCGCTATTATTTCGCGTGCACGTTTTAATTTTTAATTTCGCTCGAGCCGAGCGCGTTCTCGATCTCGTTTTGGTTTCGCTCGCGTCGACGAATCTTCCCTTATTGAATAATCAATTGTCGAGAGAGAGAGAGATTCCGCTTCGGGCTCGCGCGGTCGGGAGATTAAAAAGGAACGTAATTCGTTTTTTATCGCGTTCATTATCGTCCTGTGTGGCGCAACGCGACGATTGTTTGCATTGTACAACTTGGTTAATTAATGCGGACGCGAATTGAATCGCAGGCTTTGCGTGATTTTTTACACAAATTACACCTTCGTGGAGAAGAGGGGCAAGCACAACCTCCATCATCGAGCGGAATAATATTCCTTCCTAAGCGTTTTGTTCACATGAGATATCTGCAGCTATTAATACGAGTGCGCTTTGGCTCTCGGCACTTTCTTAGCGACTAGCGACCAGCGCGAAGTTGAGGGTTGGTATTGTGAGCGCGCATGAGGGGTGGCAGCGCGTCCGCCCGCCGCCCCATCGGTACCAGGGCGATGACAAATCGTCGTTTCGCAGCGCCGCACTCGCGCGCCCTTCGCACGGACGCGGTGGTGGTTTGACTAAAACCACCCCATCTTTCATGGTCATATTTGGCGCTTTTGTTTTTGCCATGTACAACGTTTGCTCAGCGAAAGGTCACGTCGGAATTTAAAAACAAAAATCTGGCATAAATATCGAAAAGTAGCTGTGCGCTGGCGAAGTAGACAACCAAACGCACATTGTACGTGCGCAATGGCGCTCATTTTCGAGCACTCGTAAAGCTTTTGTTTTTCCGGTCATGCTGAGGCGTGATGCGAATGAGGAAAGCGGGCGTGAAATGAAACAAAGTTTATGTCGGCGAATATGTATCGTTTGTGGGGTGGGATGAAATGGTGTGTGCGCAGTGCACACATCCGAGGGACGTTCGCCATCAAACATCGCTTTAAGACACTTGGTCGATGCGGGGGCGGCGATGACGCGCGATGTGTTTGCTTGTTTGCATTCGGTCCATAACTCGCATCAACGCTGGTGTAATTTAATTTAGTGCTGGGTTGGCGCTGCGGGTGATGCTGCATTGTCGTACTATGTCATTGTGTTGGCGGACACAATCACGCTTAAAACTTTTTTTCGTAATTGTCACTTTCGTCGAATTCTTTAGGAAATCCGCTGGCTAGGACACATTGTATATTCAGAGTTATAACAATAAATTAAGGACGTAATACTTGCTTCGCTGCGGTGCAAGATGCAAGGATCGGCGCGGGCGGAAGGGTGAGGGTGGAACGTGCGCGGGAATACGAAATATGAAATTTAACCTCGCGCTGCTTACCGCCGTCCCTTGGCAAGAAAAAGGATGCAGATTTATGCTCGCACTTTCATGCCGTTATTTCTTTTTTCTTGCGAGATATGACAACATGTCGGAGATTTGTTGTCATTGTCACTATCACTATGACCATTTACATTCCCTACCCTATTTCGTGCTTTTTCACATTTCACAGTAACTTATGATTGTAGAATTTTTCATAAGTTTGATAAAGTTGCATTTTGATCCGTAAAGAAAACGACGAAATCGCTGGTACGCGTGTCAAGGGATTCGTGTTTTCTTTAAAATTATTTCATATTATTTCTAGTGTCTCGTGTGCACACTTTTTATTCCACTGTAATATTCATGCATTCATGGAACGCAAATAATCTGTGCAAACAGTGTGTCAGGTTGGTACTGTGTTTTCTTTTCATCATTTTTTTTTTACTTTCTACTTCTGCCTGGCGATCATTTTCCTGTCTACGTCAATACGCCACAACCTGCATATAATAAATATCTGCAAACAATAATCTTTTTAAACTACAATGATTTGTTGGGAAGTTGTGTTTTTCATTTGTTCCTGGAAATTGCAGCAAACGAACTGAAAATTTATTCAAATTACATCCCTTTCTAAACACCCAGAGTTCAGGCGCACGGAAAGAATCTGCCGCAAAAAAGCCGTAGAAAGTTTTCTTTCCTGTTTCTTATTCTTATGGTGACTGCGGTTGAATCAACGTAAAATTTCCGGCTTCCGGATTAACGCCAGACTTCGCCTTCCATTCTTTCGACTCACCTAGCGCGTGTATGCTCGATAAAAAGGGTTGTTAACCACAAAGTCAAGTCTTACGTTTCCTCAGAATTAGACTTGAATGTCTTCATCATCTTACGTCCTCGGTTCTTGCATTCTCACCGAGCGTTCGTCGTACTTGGGTGTCTTCTTCGCTCATCTAGTCAATGGAGCTAGAGAAGTCTAATTGGATGAGACGCGCGTTTTTCTAGTTTTCAAGGAGGATATCGAATGTCGGTTATTACCACGAGGTCATATTCACTTAATTCTTGACTTGGTTGGATTCTCACGTGTGGTAGAAAGTCGAAGCATATCTAGTTAATTGGTTTTATTTTTTTTTCTATGCGCTGACACTGACAATGCGCAACACTTTGTATTACTTTGTATTAGGTGGATGCCAGGATCAGATAAGGAAAATTAATTTCCAGCGAAATGCGATACTCTCGACGCGCACAAAACACAATTCAATTTCACATTTTCGTCGTCGTTTAATATCAACTGGACATTTTTTTTTGTTATCACAGGCGTTCACTCTATGCCACGCCCTGTTTGCGCGTTTCGTATTATATTTTCTTTTTTTCTTCGTGCCTCGAGTCCACAATCGCGCTCTCCATCGTCTGACTCCGACGAGCATTTATCAAGTTGCAAATCAGAAAATTGCAATTGCAATTTTCCTCGCCGCGGATCTCTTCGTGCTCGGTTCACTTATCCAACGTTGCGTCGGGTTCTCATAATGGAAAACGTGTTGGAGGTATTTGATAACCACTTCGAATGCAATTTTCTTTTTGCATCGCATTATACCCGAAATATAAACCAACTGAAAATTTGATGAATTTAATTTCTGCACTGCGCACATTTTCTAAACAAATGACGCCGCGATGAAGAACGCAAATAAACGGGAATTAAAAATTTTACGGGCGCGCTCCGCGCTCGATTGCGGCACGCATTAGTTTTTTTCCGGTTTTTATTAAACGACTTTCAAGCACTTGGAGTACGTGCGATCGCGATAAAAATGAGCGCCGACGCATTATTGCGCTGGTTCTGCGTGCGTCGCGTCTCGTCGCGGCGCGAAGTAAATTAATTAAATTTTATATCCGACCGGGGTGTGGAAATTTTAATAATCTCGATTATTACGCGCCCGCAAATTGCGGACGCGCCAACGTCGCGCGAAAATGAATGGGAACGAATTTCGGGGCGTGAGTTACACGACATTGTCTTCGGCGGGCGCGAACTTTGTATGCGCCAGTCAAGAAAGTTCGTTATGGATGAGGGTCAAAATTGCGCGCCCAACATAACCTTCATACATCATCGTTGTGGTTAGAAATTTTCCAGAAATCTCGGAAGTTTTAGCATTTCACATTTTATGACGGCCAGCAATTTTTTCTTATCTGGCGCCACCTAGTTTCTTTTTGCGTTGTTGGACGCGCCTAATGGGAAATGATTTATGTCGATTTTAATAGGAATTTCGCAACAAGTTTTCATCTCTGGCGAAGATGGCATTTAATAACTTTGGCATCCTTTGGCTTCCGGCGGTCGCTGAAAGGTACGCCCGGCCGTTGTGTATTATACGCTCAACTCGCTCCTTCAGCTGGCGGCATTTTGGCACTCACCGCCCGCTTGCTACTTTCGTATTTTCCTCTTGGGCGCCGAGGAAACTCGCGAGCTCTTAGCCTTTGATGAATGTGCGCGCGCGACGCCGACGATATTATATTTCGACGATGATTTATTAAAGTTGGCCGAGTGCGACCCGACTTCCTTGTTATTTTAATGGCTTTGCCGCATTTAAAACTAGGATAGGTTTGTCACCCGACGTGCGCGCGTTTTACGCCCAGATCGCAATTGATCTTCACCGACGAGGAAGTTTTAAATGCGCGGATTTGCGAGCTTTCCACGATTTATTCCAATATAGATGACATTTGACGGTCTAGCGGCAAGAATATCTACGAATAAAGATGGCGCAAATCAACGCGTCGTTATATCATAATTTAAACGCAGGATGAAAGGGTTAATCCGGGATTTGACTCGAGAACGAGGTCGAGGACTAGAAAAAACTACGAGTCGCTTTAATCATGTCGAAATCCGTGCCGTAAGTTTCTTATTTCTTAATTCCCTGTTTGCTCCTGTGGGGTCTTGAATTTCGGCGCGCGTGTTCCGTTACCGGGATAAACAGGAGTAAACCCATTCTAATTACAATGCGCAATGCTTTACGGCAAAAGAAGAAAAAAAAAACGTGAAACACGTCGTTGTGCAGCGCGAGCGCGTCGTTTCGGGTGCGAAATCCGACGGCCTCGAGGCGTTTACCGCCCTCTTGTTCCCAGCAGTTCGCCTCGTTCGTGCGCGCCCAGCGCCGCCGCCGCAAGACGCGCGACCGCGTCGTCGGCTTCGTTTAAAATTCTCACCGCGCGAACCGTGGAAATTTCCTCGCTGCGAGAGGGCGAAAACGAGTCGGCATTATGCGCTACGTGCAGACAGGTTTATGTACTCCGCGCAGGCGGAGCGCAACCTTCGGGAGTTAAGGCGGGCGAAACGGGAAAATTATACCTTCTTTTAGTGTTATGCCGCAACCGCCTGGGCCGGGCGCCAGCCGGCTCACGTTTTCGAGGGCATTGGCAACGAGAAACAGCTGCGAGCCTTCGTTCCATCCACTTTTCCACGTGTTTTATTTGCCGCCTCCTCGAAAGTCGGAGCAAGACGCGGAGGAGGCGACGGCGCGAGGTTGGAGGTTCGAGTTTTCTACCCTTCCGTCTTAACCTTTGCCGTAGAGGCTGTCGGGGCGCGATACATTTTTGCATAATTCATTCACACGTGGCCTGTGCCCGCGTCGGGCACATATAAATCTTGGCCTCTTGGCTTGTATCACAATTTTTCTCTTTCTTTTTCTTTCCAAAGTGGCGAATTTATAATATTAGCTAAAAACCTGACAGAATTTGTCACCCATACTCTAAATCAAATATTTTCCGGTTCGAATACACATAATTTTTTGTTTGGTTCATGTTGCTGTGCATTGTGCTTGTCTGCGTATCATGGTAGATGGATCGGCACTTAAAGTCACTCCTTTTACCCTACCAGTCGATTTACGGTCTCGACCCTACCTCAATACGTATTCTCAATGTCCACCTCGACCACCGGTATCGTATTATTATCCTTCCGAGGGTGTCGATGCAGGACGAATCGCCCTTCGACGATAAAAAGCGCGCTGGAAAAAAAAACGCAAGAAAGGTGGAAAACGGGAACCGAGCACGTCGATGATAACAAGGGGATTGAATAAAGGTGAGCAGGATGTCGACGTGGCGCCGCGCCGAGAGAGGGTAAAGACGTGCGTGGCTTTTATACTCGCCCGGCAAACCCCTTGGGTGGCTATAATTTCACATAAGTACCGCGTGCAAATGTGGCACACATGGCAATTTCGTGGGGGCGCTCGCTAACGGAAGACGAGTGCGGAATTCGGGGGGGAAACATTGGTTGAGGTTCTAGGAACGCGTACACCTGCACCCTTAGCGAGTACGCACTCTCAAAAATTCACATTTGAACCAGCTAATTTTAAATTGAAGTGGAACGCGCTTTAAGCTTCGCTTCGTTTGGATATCGGGTTTCTGACATCTCGCCGTTCCGCGGGAGTTTCTCAGCTCCTTCATGGGTATTGACATATAGTATTACCGATTTTAGCTGGAAGCTTGTCTTCGCCAACAATTAAAATGTCTGCTGTTTAGAATTACTTCAGACGTCAATATTTGTTCGGCGCTAATGAGTCTCGGAAGATGCCGCGTTGTCGTCTAATTTACTAGGCCTACTTCTAGACCCGCTTGGTGTGTTCTGCATTAAGAGTCTTCCGGTTTTAGTCTCCATCTGGGAATAATTAAAGCAGACACAAGTATAAGTAATATTCCCAACTTTTGTATGATAATGGGCACATTATCATCATGAACTTGAAACAAAAGAGGACCGGAAGAGATTTATTCCTATTGTTCGGGTGCCGGTATGTTCAGTATGTAAATTAGTTTCGCCTCCTTGGAAGAAAACGCTTTTTCTAATCTGCAACTTTTATACGGGCTTTGATTGAATCAAGGGGTGATGGATCCGAGATTAGATTCAATTTTGGCTGACGCAGACATTTTCGAAATTGAATTTCAATGAAGACCTCAATCTTGGCTCCAGCTGGATTCTTCTCCTTTTCGCCTTGGGAGATCAGGAATAGTAAGGATTCCGGAAATCTCTTAACGATTTGTTAATCTTCTTTTACTATCCGCCAGATTCGCAGCAAGCAACTTGGCTACTTGGATTGATCCTTTTAGCGCGGCCCCAATTCATGTTCTTAACACTCGACTACCCGGGCTCTAATTCACATCCCTCTGACCTTCCAAGACGTTCGGGTTGCATTCAGCTGCATCAGCTGGACTCTCGCGCGCCTCTTCTTCCTCTCGTCGTCGGTGCGTTTCGCTTGCTCGAGCCCGGGGCTCGGTCCGCGTTCGTGGTCACTTCGCGTCTGCTCAGTCTCTCATTTCGTGTGCATCCAGAACTGGTCCAATCGCTGGTGCTCACTCGCATCTCGGCATCCCCCGCTCTCATGCGGACGTTAATCCTCTCTCGTAGCGGCAGCCTCTTAGCGGAGATGAAGATCATTGCGGCTTACATCTTTATAGCTTAACTGTCCCGTTCTGTCCCTGGTCGCGGCGCGGCCAGCTCTCGGTCATCATTTTCATCGAAACAGGCGGCTGGGAATGCTCGGACTTTTCGCCTTTTTCTTCCACTCCTTCTTGGCGCGCTTCGACTTCCATGCATTTTCTAGTACTTACGGTAGCGTTTAGCTTGTCGGCGATTTATGTTTTTATGTGTATTTCAATTTGTCTCGTGCGGACTTAAAAATTGCTTTTGTTGACGGAAAATTTCTGCCGCCGCGCGCACTGGAACGCAAGCTGCTTACAAACTAGTTGCATGGTGACGTTATATGAGGTTTATGTCGAAGGATGGTTTGAAGATGAGCATGAAATGAGCAAAGCGCGGCGCGCTCGGAGGGATAAAGAATGGGGGCGTCGGATAATTTAACGCTGGTCGGGTTTTCTAAAAGTTAAGAAATTGGATTTTAAAATCGAAATAATACAGCGCATATGAAATACATTTGATCATTTTCGTGTGCGCGCGTGTTCCAAGCTATTCGTCCATAGGGAGCGACACTTGAAACACACACATTAAATCTTCACTCCCCAGTTTCTCGCAGTGCGCTGTGAAGATCGAAACGACATAGTAAACGATGTGTTTCGAATGCGTGCGCTCTCGGGACAAAACGTCGCCGGGCAGGATAATCCGCACATCTCGCGCGCACGCGGCGTTAGTTAAATAATTCACACGACGCGAAATGTGCTGCTCGCGCGCGCATCTCGAGCGCATCTCCAGCGGGCTGCCACTTTTGGCTCGTTTCATATCTCCCGACTTGGAGCGCCTCCCAGAACGCGCGCGAATTTACATTTAGATTTATGCGCGGCGAGCATAACCGAACCGACGCTCGCGGACCTAAATAAAAATCAAACAAAACAAGGAAACAAAGACGCATCAGCAACAAGACGGCACCGCGGCAACAACGCCGCCGCCGCGCAAGAATTGTGAAATACGACGAATTCTGAGCCGCGCGATTGTGTGAAATATGCAGGCGGCTGACGTGAACTATTCGCGGAGAATTCGTGAACTTTGCTCCCGGTCCGCTCCATGGCCCATGCGCGTTGTGCGTGTGCGACTCGATGGCGTCGATAAATCGGATGAAATATTCACTCGCGCTCTTGTCAGCGCCGACGCACTGCGAACGCATAACGAGCGCGCACAAATGTTCGGACGGAGCGGCTCGATCGCGATGCGCGGCGAGAAATTAAAACATTACAGGCGCGCGTAATTTCGCCGCCATGTCGCGGGATTAATTTGTTTCGTCGCATTACGCCTGAGCCTTATAAGCTGTTGCCGAGAGGTGCGGGAAGGCAATGCGATGGAAGTGCAGTGCGTTTCGCGAGCGCGGCGCGAGTTTTCCGTTTTATCGCGGCCTCATAAATTTCGCGCGTTGCGGGCTAAATTATGGCGCGCCGCGTTCGCAAACACCGTCGGAATCCGAAACATTTCAAACGCTCGCCATCCCCGCATATGCGCCGCGTGTACGCGCGGGCGCAGATTTATTCATAGAAGATTTATGCTAATTTTGACAATTTTATCAAGCAGCGATAAATTCGCGCGGGAAATTTACTTTTATTGGCAAAGTTATAAGTGATTTTCATACCGGTGCTAAGTTGGCAATATAGTTCGCAATAAGTAGTTCTTTTTGTGGAAGAATGTCATGTAAAATTATAAGCCGACAAATTGTGCTTATCGCGCTGAATTGTTTGCATAAAAACTTGTGGACAATTTTATCCGCGCGAATAATATTGCCAAGTATTTTAAATGGATGCGCATTATCATTATTTTTACCGATATCAAATTGGGCCTAACATTGGTCGAAGCACAATTTCAGATGATATACAAATCTGATAAAACACATCGTTTACATGCGGTTTTTTATTTATTCTAAATGGATATGCTTCATTTGCGTAAGATCAGTTTTGGCTCTCATATCCTGATGATATCAAATTGAGCATAACACTAGTCAAAGCAAAATTTAACATTTGGCGACGAATTATATTGTTCTATATTGCTAACTTCACGATGGTGATTTTCAGGCATAGATTTGAAAACACTTAATTTTGTTTGGTTTCTCGTCATAGAACGCTGGGCTTTTGCATGATTGTGGAAATATTAATGACGAATCCTGAGTCAGTAATAGTTCGAGAATGTTTATCTCACGCTGGGTGAATTTATCCTCCGAAACTATTCGCATGACTCACTAATGGATTTTTTTTGCAATGTTGTGGCTCCGTCTAGCCGTGCACGATTTTTAGGGTTTTCTCCTGCGAAATTTCCGGTGCCCGGTCTTGTGTATGGCGTCTCACGGTGTTTTGTTACCGAGCACACAGCGCAAACTGTTCACGCTGAAAGTGCCCTCGATTTGCTTGGTTTGCGCACGGAAACTATGACTAAATATTGACATTTTGTGACTCACTTCACTCCACATTTTCCGCGCGTCGCGTCGAAGCATTGAAATGTTGTGTTTGCCATACTCCTCCGTCGATATTAACTTCGGCTGCACTGAATCACGGTTTTTGACTGCCAAAACCGCCTCCGAATAGAGGAACACGCTGTTATCGTGCGTGCACAAGTACGACGTTCGCACCCCAGTGATAATTGTGTCCACTCGAGTCGAGCGTCCTTCGGGGAGCTTAAAAAATACTTGAACGGAAAACTCATTTTTCTATAGCCGGTCTCTCTTTTATGTTAAGTTTTCGCGTGTTTACTTGAAGTTGTCGCGGCCAAGGGCAATTTTTCATTTCGCGCGGCCTTGTTGACGATTTGACAAGCCATGCGCGACAAGTTAGAAGTTGAAGGAAATTATGATTTTCCTGCGTTCCGTTCCGAGCGGCAACTTGTTAACACTCTTGACAATTTAATTTCGAACTTTATGAATTCCTTCATGCAACTCTTGACGGCGTCTCCGTGGAAAATGTGTGCGAAAAAATGCCAATAACGTATTCTGATAAAGCGAATTCTGACTTAAATTAATTGCATTTCCTCTTTGGAAAATATCGCTGAAAGTCTATTCGAAGCCGGGCCTGGACGGGGATATAAATCCATCTTGAGATTACAGCCTGGCAACTTGTACACTTTTCTTTACTTTGATAATCATACAGCGTGAAATATACACGCAAACGCGTGGCATAAGCTCGAGACCAGGCGAAAGATGAAAAAAAAA
>JAODGE020021527.1:0-32473 GCA_027574965.2 Ecitophya simulans
GGGGGGGGGGGGGGGGGGGGAGAGAGAGGTGGCCTCCTCTCCACATGGTCAGCATCTACGCAAACTAATAGAGAGATATTAGGCCACAACGCGAATAGAATCGCTGCAATGAGTAGCAAAACACGAACAAACAAAAACACCCAGCAGGTATATGGGGACGAACGCTGGGCAGCACGTTGATTACAACTCACACGAAGGAGGAGGTGAGTGCAGAGTAGTGAGAAAAGATGACGACAGAGAAACACAGCTAATCAGGTTGCCATTACATGCAAGTGCACCCCACCTACGATCCCAAGCCCGGGGTACTGTGTGGGTCGCGGCGCTGTCGCAGACACCACGCCTTCAGACGTGAAACTTCTCTAAGGAGTGGAGAGAGCTGTAAGAGGGAGGGGGCCAAGGCAGCTGTTCCATCAGTGGTGTGAACTCTTCCCCGAGATCGACATCCCCCAGAACATGGTGAGTCACTACCAAGCAAGTGACTGGCCAGTTGGTTCACATAGTTGCCACACTTCTCCACACATCCCAATGCTTCACTGGTCCGCCCGGTTGTGGCCAGTATCCACCCAAGTCGGACGTGCGATCTGGCTACCACCTCATGATGCTCCCCAAACAACCTGCGCTGCAGGTGGATAACGCTGCGTAAGTACTCCACCGCAGCCACGTGCTCCCTGATAGCGGCACCAGGGGCGGAGGCGAGCGCCTGGTGTGCTCCGGCGAGGAGCTCCAGCGCCGCGATGTGCAGGAGCCCGTTGTCGAATGCTGGGTCGCTGCATGGCAGACTGATACGTGCCCTCTCATCGCTGCGTATGCCAGTTCTATCCAACGGCGGGGGGACCACTACAGCGTCTGGGTGAGTCTGTGCGTGCACACAGCGCGCATGACGCAGCGCCTCAGCAATGTTGTTGGTGCGAAGGTGAAGCGCACCGAGGGTGAGGGAGAGTCTCAGCGAGGCGGCGTGCTGGGGCGATTGGTGGGTAGCTCTTGGCAGCGAAGTACCACCTGGCGGTAGCGTAGATGTGTGCGTGCAGGTGAGTAGTTGCAGCGCCTCATGAGTGCGTTGCGAGGCAGCGAGGCCATGACATAGCTGAATAAGGAGTTGCACGCAGCGCGTGGGTTGCTGGTACCAGAGAATCCGTAGCGCACTCTGACCGGCATCGGTCCCCAGAAGCCACGGCTCTGCGAATAAATTAGTATGTGCCTGCAGCGCTACGCCACTGGCTGTCGCTTGCTCAGCTGCACTCCGCCACCACCATTCGAGAGCTTCAAGAGAGGAGTGGACTGCGTCCACATGGTAACCCTGTGCCTCCTGGGCAGTTGCCAGGTGCTCATGTATACATGACAACGTTCGGGCGAGGTGAATTGGGGTACCTGGGAATGCACGATCATTGTTTTCCTGATTTGGCTTCGGTCGTGCAACCACACGTATATCGGATTGCACGCGCTTCTCGACCTCGCGCAATAGAACTTCCGCGTACTCCGAATAGTTGATAGGCAGAGCCGTATCGGGTACAGTGCCGCCCACATCTCCTACTGTCTGTGGCGTCCCTCGCTGGACACGTCCGAGGCGCATGAGTGCCTCCGCAAACTGCAGCCACATCGCCATCACAGTGGAGGCCAGAGCCATCCCAGAGCCCTCACTAAGTCCCACCCGTGTCAGGAATCCGCTCCGTGATGGTGACCGGCGCAGCCATGCCATTTGCATTCCGAACTCTGCATTCTCTGCAGCCCCCGTCGTGGCCCTCGCCACGGCTTGCCAGGCATCCGCCACGCGTCTGTGCGCAGAAGGCACAACGCAGTGTAACTCCTCCGACTCCGCCACCAGTGCCTCTACCAGGGCCAGCGCGAGTTGTGCGCGTTCACGACGCAGGGGGTGGCAGTGGCATTCTCTTTGTATACACTGCTGGGGGTCGACAGACAGGCCATGCGCCACCCCGCCACCTGTGAGCACGCGTGTGAGCAATGGGGAGGCCGCCACTGCGAATGTTCTACCACCGCTAGCCGTTTCACCGCCTGAAAAGCCGCGTTGCCACTGAGTTTCCTGAGCGAGCGCATAGTCCACCTCCGCTATTGCCGCCGCCAGGATACCCACCGATGAGATCCTGGATTTCTGATAGCGGCGCACCAGCGCCTCGCTCCGTTGCCAACTGCACCACACCTCACAACAGCGCACGTCCACTGAGGGGGAAGGGATGCTCTGTGCACGAAGCCAATCCAGCAGTACTCCCACCTTTATCCCAGGCGGTGATAACGGAGACACACCAAGATTGCTCTTGGCGCACTGCGCCAAGAGCAATCTCAGCAGCTTGACACATACCTGCAGTCGTTCGCACATTCCCCAGTCCCCAGACTGATGGCAGGTCACATGTGTTTGCCTCTTCCAGGAGGTTGTGATTTTCATCACAGCGGCCGCACGGCACAGCGTCGCTATCGCTGTTATCACATTTCCTTCCACCTCTTCGACCTCACCGGTGACGGCAAGGAATACACCCACCCACAGTGCGTAAGGATCTGGGGAGGCGGCCGAGCTTGTGCCACAACTATCGCAGCCCTCAGAATCGGTCTCGCCAGAGCAACTCGTTATGTGGAAGAAGAATTCAGGATATTTTGCTCCAACGTACTCGCACCACCCATCGAGACACACCCGTGCCTCCACCACCTTTCCAGTCTGGAGCAAGCTCAGCACTGAGCACCGGACCAGAGCGCTTACATCAAAGAACGATAACGTGTCCCTTGCTTCAGTTGACGAGCTCGCATCCAATTGGACTCGAAGAATGGCTCCGGCGCGCCTCACACATTGCTCGTAGGCCCCTCGCTCGTATAGGAGCCACACATCCTGCACGCAGCTACACAATCGCAGGGGCTGCACCAGCGGACTGCAACCCCTGCCTAACCCTTCCCAGGCGACGGAATTCTCTTCTAGCGACCCGGCACCGTATGCAAGAAGATTGCGCCGCCTTTGCATACGGAGGAAGTGGACCATTGTGACACCCGTACGCTTGCCTGGTGCATCTCCCGGCCCCTAACTCAGAGCGCCCTTGCCCCCCCTATACGCAACACTTCACGATACTAGAGAACGATGCTAACAGAGGTTGGAGAGAGAACGGGAGGAAAAACTAAACACGTAAACGCTTAATGGAAAACGCAAGAGGAATGGAGTAAGCGACGTTAACTACACGACACACACAAGACAAGGTAGGAGTGCCAATGAAAAGTAGGGCTCTGCTGATGAGAGCCAGCACCACATTGGCTCAGGGGCTGGACGAGGTGAGGGTGTGAGCGAACGCAGCGAGGTGCACCTTGTCCATCTCAGGTGACAGCGCTTGGCTAAACGGAGTGCCTCCACCACGACGGAGTCAAACCACTGCCCACGCCCTCGACCCTCTACAGGAAGGGGAGCACAATCCTCTTGCCTCCCCACGCCATTACATAATGCCCCGCACTGTCCAGTTCATCGCATACGTAGTCGAGGCCGAGCCGCATGCCGACCGAGGCTCCAAGCAGACCTCGGGGGGTTGCGACTCGCTCTGCCAGCGCCTCGGCCTCACGCAGAGGAAGCAGGGGGATGGAGGGCTGCGTGGGCGCTCTTACCTGTGTCTCGTACAACCGCGACAGCAACCCCCCCTCTCCCCAGGCAAGGTGGTTGGCGCTGAGAGATGCCGCGGGCGCGCGTTGAGAAGGTGTGCTCTGTGCCGCTCGCGATAGTTTGCACAATGTCGTTAGTGTGTGAAACATCTTCCCGTCTTGCGAGACGGAGATGGTGGAGGGCTGGAAGGGCTCCAGGCGCAGGCCACCTGCGTACGACAGAGCCACGCGTTGGTGACCCCCCGCATACGATGACTGCAGGTCCTCAAAGACGATGGGAACGCCGTCCTGCACGCTTAGGAAGTTCAGCTCGCCACCACACGTACTTACGGGAAGTGCATGAGCACTTGCAAGGGTGTCAGCGCGAGCCCGGTGTCTCCGAGCGCGATAGGGTCCACTGCCCCGACGGTAGACCAGCCGGACTGACCACCATCCCTCCCACACGCACGCGAGGTCCCAAAGGCTGCTGCCACGGATTCCAGGCTGTTGTACTCGATCCGATCAAAGAAGAAGCTAATGAACTTTGACGCGGTGAGGTGTGTGGGCCCCGCTGGTGTGACCCTCTTCTCCAGGAGCCCCTTCACATCGAAGACGTGAAACAGGCTGCCGCGCTCATTCAGGTAGTAGAAGTAGCTGCGCTGCATGCCGTGCGTGGTTGTGTCCGCGGTGTCCTCGCGGCTGCCTTTCCTCTTCCCCAATGTGGATGACGTGTGGATGCACCGCACTCCCCGGACACATACAGGCACCACAGAGGGCGTGCCTTGTTGCTAGCGCGGCTCCTAGGGGTAGATAGATGAGGGGGAGGAGGAGGTTGCGGATGATGAGTATGCTGAGAGGCACACAATACGCAGTCGATCGTTTGGCAGTTGGCATGCCCAGTGGCGACTGCAGTGTGCGCTGCCAGCGATGCAGTCATGGTGAGCCCTGAGGACGAGCAGGTTGGCAGGAAGGAACAGTGGGAAACATACGTACACACGTACACACACACACGCGCGCGCGCCGAAGCACACAGGACGAACAGACCGCACTCGAGATGTGGGCACCACCACCACAGTGGTCGCTCCACAGCGCAGTGTTGTCGGGAAATTTGCTAGATATACTGAAACTAAGTGGCACCGACTCTCATATTTAGGCGACTCTCATATTTACGTGGCTCATACAGGCGAAAAGAACACATTCTATATGTATAAACACTATATACACACACAATATATATATATATATATATATATATATAGTTACTCCGCATTCGGTGCGTACAGCATCCGAGTGCAAACAGGTGAAACACACTTCACTACCTACACGCACAGAGAATGTGGAAAGACAGGAAGACAACGGATGGAATATATAGATTGAACGATGATGCACTGGCCGATAGGGGCAGCCAGGAGCGCGCGGGTGGGTGGCAGACCCACAGCCTCCTCCACTCACCCAGGGCAGTGCCGCTGATTGCGCCAAACCAGGCTACTCACATACATGCAACGATGGTCAGAAGGATTGCGTTGAGGACCTCCAGGCACCACGCCGTCACGATAAGAGCAAAACCCGCACCGTAACTATACGACTTAGAGAACTTTCCACGCCCACACATTGAAATGGTCATCACTCCGGCGACGCACGCCCAGCAGATCAGCAGCGTTGCAGCAGAGAGCCACACAAAGATAAGTGGGATCACCGCTGCACATGGCACTTGCAATACCATCAGCACCACGAACACCAGTGTGACAAGGGTGGTGAAGATGGATATGATGGCGAAGGCAGCTCCTCCATTCATGTTGTTGCGTATTTGATCACAATCAAAGGCTGCCTTACCAGTGTACGTATACTTAGTGGAGCTGCACCTCGACTTGTATCCCCAGAGCGTAAGGCAACCCTCGGATATTTTAGAATCCATCTGCGAGATTGGTGTCCCGACGATGGTGAAGAGGAACACGATGAACTGCACAATGATGAAGATGACAGCGTCGACGATTGGGGAGATGACGCCCATTGCGCGGCTGTTTGCTTGAAGTTGCTTGCTTGAAGTTGCTGCTGATGCTTGGACTAGCGGTGAGAATTCACTGGAGGGCGGGGGCTGTGTGTGGGGGGCCGCAGTGGCAGTGGGTGAGAGCGGAAGTTTAGTGTAGTAGCGAGGAATGCCCGTTTGGTGTATGTACTGTGAAAGATCAAGAAGAGATGGTAAAGTGAGGTGTCAAGGATATATGGGATGCGCGAGGGGTGCGAGAATTTAAGTGCTTCTCGCAGTATGCAGAATGCTGAGGTGTGTGGAGATGTGTTTTCTGCTGATTTTTGTTTTTTATGTGTGTGGGGTGGTGGTTGGATTGGAGCTGCATCAGAGTTTGGTTGAAAAGGAAGAGGAGGGAGAATAATTGGGGTGCCGCATTGTTTTCCTCCCTGCCTACGAGTGACAGAGGTGGGCACATACGGTGTGGTGGTGCAGATTGAATGATTTGCCCAATCACTCCCGAGAGCAACTTGAACGTATACGCGCGGTAATGCTGGACAGCCTATGGGGAGCAGCAGAGACCAGCCTTCCTCATCCCATTCTCTGTTATCAGACATACCGTGATCACTCCTCTCTGCTACTTTCCTCCAAGTAATTTACTTTTAATCGATTCAAAATCCACGTCGTAGGGAACGTACACCACCCCGCTTGGCATGGTATCAAATTTATCTGATATGATCCACACTGTACGCGCCTTAGCGGCCACGTTAGTGGATGGTGCGTTAGAGGGAGATGATGAAAATGCTGTTGCGGAGGTGGCATGCAGGAATGCACCCAATTGTGCCTCATTCTGCTTGATCATTCGCGTAAAGCGCTCAAGACAGTTAATTAGATTTGCCTCCTCACGGTATTTCCACTCTGTATCCACGCTGAAGTCAATCGGGACGTTTCGGCTTACGTGCTCAAGTGAGGCAATAACCTTGTCGTGATGTCGTTGGAAGGTCTCAATACGTTTTATGTTGTCCTTCAACACACGCAGCATCTGACCTGTTGACATGGCACGCTGATTGAAGAAGACTTTACCGTCCCCCCCGATCCGAAAGCCTATCTCTTTCCTGTCGTGTGTTCCTTGCGTTTGGAGTGCGCTGTAAAGGCCGTCACAGAACACAATCTCCCCACGCCGCTTTAGCAAGTCTGATGACAGTTTATACTTCTGCACTGCGCGACGGATCGTGACTTCATCCTTCAACATGCGTTCGATTAGCGCGTCTTGCCAGAAAAGGGTTCCACTAACCTGCGATTCAACAGTAACGCGATGGAAGTGAAGGCTATCCGCCACTTTGATTAGTCTTCGGCGCCGCTCCTGCAGCTTAGGTGCGTTACCAACACGCCAGTCGAGGTGCTTTCGCACGCAGTCTGCCCACACCTCCTGTGGGAGTCCCAACAGGAACTCTTCCCACGCGGGCATTCGCTGCACCGACAGAACAATACACCCGTCCGGCGCTACATAGCAGTCTGGTGACTTGAGACTCATGACCAAGCACACGGAGCTGCGAAGGGCACGCCCACGATGCACCTCATATACTCGCTCAATCCGCTCAAAGGCTGTGACGAAGCGCTCAACAGAGGAGTGACCCCCGCCCATGCGAAGGTCAAATGGCCGCAGGCCCCGCTCTGTCATAAAAGTCTGCACATCGGGATCTATCTCTCCATTCGGGCCAATGATGCCCTTTGTAGGGCGGTGCATAGCGCCACTCCCCATGGCGGGGGCTGTGTACGCTCCTGCCGCACCACCGCTGCCGTTGTGGGCTGGCTGCGTCTCTGGCAGCGTGACGAGGTACGACATCCCGGCCTCCTCTACTACCAAGAGAACCGCGAACCTGCGAAGGTTCTCGACAGCCTTGTCACCACGGATGTACAGGGAGCCGGTCTGAATGGCGTGCTCGCGTTGCTGCTCTCTAGCATACCGTAGAACCCCGTCGAGACTCATATCTACGCCGTCGCTCGTGGCCAGCTCAAACTCCTCCATGATGCCCGCCTCCTCGAAGAGCCTGCGCAGTTGCTGCTTCACCACCTGAGACTGGGAGTAGGGGGTTATGGTGCACTGAACCGCTCGCAATGTGATGTTACTACTCTGATGGCGTGGGCCAGCGGCGGCCGTACCATCAGGCCGCAGCCAGAAGAGAAAGTGCTCCGGGGCATTGCTGCCACGTTGCTGTCCGGAGTGACCGCTGCTCTCCCTTTGGTGCATCAGCGTCTCAAGACGGATCATCTCCTCACCGTTGTGCTGCGCCTTCTGTGCATCGATACCCCATAAAATGTCAGGATGCGCACCAGCAAGCTTCAGCTTGCGGAACATCTGCTGCAGTGTCTTAGGCTTCATCAAGATGGATGATTGCCGGAACATCTTTCCATGTACGCCTTCGGTGTTGTAGTGGTACTTGTATAATTATCGAGTCTTGTGTGCTATTAGGCATTCCAAATATATATACACACACATTGATCAAAGAGAGATGGAGAGAGGAGATCCCAGAAGTTACAGACAGTCCGTTCGCGAGGAGCGGGCTTGCAGTAATTGCTACCCCCCCTCCCCCTCCACACCCACATCACGGCATGTTGAGAAACTCGGCAGGCGATGGTCTGAGGTGGGAGGGTGAGGGTACTATGTGGTGGTGGTGTGAGTGACACCGCTTGGAGGTGACAATAGAAAAAACAACAACTCATACATATGAATATGCTTAGCTGAGGTGTTGTAGCCCCGTGGAGGAGACCGTCGTACTCCACCCACCCACAATAAAGAATAGTAACAACAACAACACAGCCCGCCCCTCTCTCCGCTCTCACGCCCTTCTCATTGATGGCGAAGAGAGAGCGACACGCGTCGCCTCTGAGGGCGCTGTGGTGCAGCTACCTGTGCATCGTGAGTGGATGAGCCTCCAGCGCTGGATCCGTGCGCTGATAATGCATTTGCCCTTTCTTCGTCATCATCGGCATCTCTGGAACGTCTCTTGCGCAGGCGCAGTGGCGGGGAGGAGGCTGAGAGATGCCTCCGGTGCTGTGGAGAGCGTGCCTCTAGAGACTCAGCCATCTCTATCACGTTAGGCACGTAGTGGAGGTTCGCCATGACGCGGCCCATGTCAGCCTCCTTCGCCGTCCACCGCTCCTTCAGCGACAGTGGGTCAAAGCGTGCAAAGACATCCATAAAGCCGAACGATTCGTAGAGACGTCGCGAGGCCGGGGAGGATGCATACTCGACACGTGTGCCGCCATCCACAAGGCGCTTCTCGATTGCCATATTAAGGAAGGCACGGGTCCTACCCCGCAGGGCCCACTTGAGCAGGTCTATCATCATCAGCAACCGTGCCAGCCCACGTCGCTGGTGCGTGGCATGTGTGGCACTCAATGTGATATGTACGAAGTCTGACACATCGGTGATGGCCATGCACTGGGTCATGTGATCTGTCACCTGCTCATCCGTGATGTGGCCGCGACGTAGGGAGCTCTTCAGCTGCGTGATGGTGGGCCGCAGGTTGCCATACACGTCCATGCCGTTCGACAGCACCATCGACCGCATCTTGCCGTCCTCGCGTGAGCGCAAGAGGGTGCCTTGAACGTATGGGTGGAGGTGAGAGCGTACCTCCTTCAGACAGTACACCGGGTAGCTGGCGGAGAAGGTGGCGTCTCTGATGGCGTCAGTGCAGCAGTCAATGCACTCCAGCGCCTCCGCCTCGGTCAGGGATGCTGCCGGGAGGTGCACGACATCGTACCCAATCTGACCCGCGACCCGCTCCACCGTCGAAAGAAGCCGCGCGAGGGTCGCCCCGGAGGCCTCCGGTGGGCTGTCAGGCACTTCACGCAATTTCAGCGGTGCCTGCCGCGGCGCTGGTGGCTGCCGGCCGTACACAGAGAATGGGGACGAAACGCCTGGCCCAGATGCCGCACTCACTTCTGCTGAGGCACCCCCCCCCCTATCAATAGAGACCTGAGCCGCGCTAGACGCAGATGCACCGCCCGCCACAGCGACCGCCGTACTGGACCCATTCTCGAGGGCCCCAGTCCACCCAGTGCCGGGTGGCTGGAGCTCACCGCTCCCTCCGCCGCCACATGTCGTGGGGTCGCAGTACGGGCACACAAAGCCGCGCCGCCGCTGGAGGAGCCGCAACTCAGCGTGATCTACCCCGACGCACGCTGGGTGGCACCAGTTGCGACACCGCGCACACTCCAGCAGCGACTCCTGCGCCGTCACTAGGAAGGCATTACAAATGCACCGTAACACACCCCCAACAACGATGCGTGTGACCGGAGACGACGGTGCGCCTTGAGTGCTGATGCTACTGGGATACGGAGAAGTCGGGGAGATCACAAGGGCGCCTGGTGGGAGCCCGGCACCGTACTCCACAAGCGCGTGCGAGGTGCCCTTCAGTAGGGCTCGCGTGATCATGCGGCGGCGCGGCACCTCGACCATCACCACAGTCTCGCTACTGGTCGTTGGTACCGGTGAATCCACCGATCCAACCAGAGGTGCCGTCGCAGCAGAGTCCGCTGGCGCACCTCCGCGGCCACCTCCACTACCGCCGCCCCCTTGACCTACATTTTTTGGCGAGGCAGATGTTCCCCCTGCTCCATGGCCCCGGCCACGACCACGACTTCTCCCACTTCCCCGACCACGCCCCATTCCGCATGCAGACTACTAGAGCAGAGAGGGAGATGGAGTGAGAGGAAAGCACACACAAAAGACACAAATAGATCAGAGAGCCCTTTTAGTAGTTCCCTTGCAGTTCATTCAGTAAGATGAAAGCAAAAATAGAGATAGAGGGGATACATGTATATACACGTAGGGAGAGCGAGAGGGGGAACGCATGGTATGCGCTTGGGAGGTTTAAAGGCACAGTGCTGCTTCAGGATGAGCCCCCATGAAGCATGTTGGTTTCATAATGATCGCCACCCGACACTGTTGGCTGAGGGAGAGTGGGAGAGGAGGGAAACAGTCGTTTTTCGAGGATGACTTGTGTACAAGGGGATGCTACAGGGGATGATAGGTGGCAGTCGCCCGTTACACTCGTAGTGTCCTTGCACAAAGGCTAGTTTACAGTTTACATATACTGAAAGGCGGGCTGCACTTTAGGCTCCGCTGGCAACCTGCTGCCATCGTCAATGCATGTGGAGGGGGGGGGGGTATAAGGCCATTTCACAGCCCTGCAGTCAGGTCCTGTATCTCCTCACGGTAAGATAAAGGCCACCATCGTCGTGGACCGCTCTCCGCGAGCAGGTGGGGTGCTTTGCGACGTACCGCTCCCCAGAGCGCATGACCTCGCACCTCTTCCCAACAGCAGCCTCCCTTCCATGTGTAGCCTAATCGCGAGGGGGGTTCAGGCTGCAAGAGTGACTCCAGAAGGGAGCATAGCGGGCCCCACACCCCGCCAGTGCTGCAGCGCCGCGACACCAGCAGCCCCCCACATGCCCCGCTCACCACCGCTGCGTAGCTTGTGTAGCGCTCTTGAATGATGTCGAAATACCCGTTTAGTAGTTCGGAGAAGGACTGGTGCTCTGCAGCGCTGGGCTGCACCCCTCCACGGACAAGGGGAGGGGGTGTGGTGCCGAGCAGCAGCTCGAGCAGGAGCACCCCAATTGCCCACGCATCCGCCATCGATGGACTATGGCCCTCGCCTGCCCGCTGCGCAGACTCGACGGAGGCACCGCCCCACAACTCTGGCGCCCGCACATGTGCAGTGATACCTTGCCCAAACACACTCGGTATGGCGGTCACCGCTAGAGTGGCGCTCTCGAAGTCGATCAGCCATGCGTCTCCGTCTTCGTCGAGTAGAATATTGGAGAGCGTGAGGTCGCCGTACAAGTAACCGCGCGAGTGCACGTGCTGGAGGACATCGGTCATCTGATATACAATGCGAAGCACAAGGTCGAGCCGCAGAAGTGGGAACGTGTACCTCAGATGATTCAAGGACGCACTCTTGATGAACTGTATCACCAATACAGCGTGGACGCGTGCTCCAGTATGCTCGCAACACGCCGGTGCTTCGCAGGTGCAGTCTAACTGAGGGAAGATTTCACTGCCAAGGGCCTGGACAAGGAAACAGTCCACATACCTGGGGATCCGTCCGTGTGGCCCAATGAACTGGTAGGCAGCGGCTTCGCGAAGGAGTCGACACGTAGTGGCGCGACTGCTAACGTCTACGTGCTCATCTGCCGCCTTGAGAGCAACGGGACCCTCGCAGCTGGAGCGGCTGTAAATGCCGAGCCTGAAGACACGTGTGTGCGTGGCGGAAGCCACAAGAGTATCCAGGCTGAGCGTGGAGGCCGGCACCATCTTCATTCTATGTGAGAATTACAGCTTTTGCTTAGTGAACCGGCTAACATCAACACACATACACACGGTTGCACCTCCTATTTTTGGTGTGTGTGTGTGTGCTCGTGATCCTTCACAGAGGATGGGTGTGTGCGAGATCAGTGAGAACGCTGAGAGGTGGACCCGCCCCCCCATTCCTTGTTGTCGGTGAGGAACCTTCTCCCTCGTTCCGAGGTCGCGTCCCTCCGTCCTGCCTTTCTGTATCCTATGAGAGGGCTGGTGGGAGATGTGTCGGCACGTAACCGATGCTTGCAGCTCAATGGCGAGTGCCCATCACAAACAGAAAAGAATAGAAACCCACCGAAATCACAGCACAATAATGTTACGCAAACAGCGGCTAGGAAAGCCAAATAGAAGCATTTGGGCGAACATAATGAAACGTGGATGACATTCATGGTGCGGCAAAAAATACGTTCCTCTGGAGGAAGAGTACATCCCCCCTCCAGGTTCACATTCATCTTTCTCTCCCTCTCTCCGCCAGAGGATGAAGTAAAATATAGCGTGCTTATATATATATATATATAAGCACAACTGCAGTTCAAAGGTAGGCAGTGACACACACACACACACAAAGGTAAGTGACCACCGCTTCTTCTTTTCTGTGTGCTGTACCTTCACCTCACCCACTATTCGTGTGACACAATCCATACTCGGCGCCTCGGTCGCGTACACACGATCACCAGAAACTCACACATGATCACGACTGATTCGGCGTTGCACGAGGAATCAATCCACCCCCTTGTAGCTTCAATCGTGCGTAACAAACAATTATATATATATATATGAAATGAAAGCGCTGTTATGCGGGGGTGGGGGTGCGTGGTAGGAGGGTGAGAGAAAAGGACGGAATGATGAGAAGAGGTGGGAGAGAGGAAGAGCAGTGCATACTGAAGACAGACACACACACATGATCTGAATAGAGTAGACAAAAGTGTGTGTATGTTGAGTTTCTTCAGACGTATTCAGCACCAGCGATTACTTGTGCGCCAGCATAACCAACATCTTGCACGTGCTGAGCCCTTGCGTTACACCCCCCCTCCCCCCGACGCCACGCTTCTGTAGGTTGCCAGGAAGTGCAACTATAGAGGAGGATCACAGGAGTGTGAAGGCTGGATCACAGTCATCAAATGCAAGAGGCCCCTAGGGGAGAGAGAGGTTTCCCTGCCCTCAACATGTGCTGCTCGATCTCATAGCCTCCCTCTCTTGTAACCCCTACTCACCCATACCTGAGACACACATCACAAGCGATCCTTGACTGCACCTGTATGAAAAAAGAAAAACAATATCAACAGCGCCAGTATATATATATATATATATATACTGTTTGGATGGACAGCCACCAAGAGCTATTAGCTTTCCACAGAGAGAGAAAGAAGCTGGCGAGGGAGGTGCCTCTGCAGACATCACAGTGGACGCCCACGCCCGGCCTGGAAGGGCGGAACGCCATCATCTGGCCCGACCGGGCGCATGATGCCGAGCTTATTCGACTGACTGCGGATGTCCTTCCAGTGCCGAATACCCTTGAAGTCCATTGGGCGCAGCGGAGTAGGCGTGGATGGAGCCCACATAGGGGTGGGCTGCGGGCGCATGGCTGGTGAGGGGCTGGCACTCCACCCTCCACGGTTAGTTACACCGAGCTGACGTCTCACCGTCACCTTGGTCTCGTTCATGTCGAAGGTGAGGTTGTAGGATTGACACAGCTGCTTTAGCATCTTGATGTCCTCCTTTGAGAGGTCCTTGCGCTGGTAAATGAAGCCCTCGTGCTCCGTGCTCACACGTAGGTCACGCACAATCTGCTGGAGGGATTCGTTGCCGCCCCCATTGGCCACTCCATCGCGGGCCTCCTCGGGCTTCGTTGATTTCTTCTTGAACTCCACCTTCAGCGGGCGTGTGCCGATGGTGAAGCGCTCCAGTCGCAGCTTGCTTTCCTCGGCGTCCTCGCGATTTGAGTACTTGACAAAGACCACATTCTTGAATCCACCACGGTCACTGCGGTGCAGGCGCACGTACGAGGGCTTATGAGGCAGCCGCTCCAGCTCCTCAATGATGAGCTCGGTTTTGTTAAGACTCGGAAGTCCTTTCAAGACCAGAGATGCGTTCAGCACCGCACGGCTGCGCGGGGAGAGCACCACCGTGGCGGCCGGCCAGCGCTTCTGCAGGAATGCCACCACCTTCTCCGCCTCTGTCTTCTCAGCGAATAGGAGTGAGACGCGATAGTCGCTCCCCGCCTCGTTATGATCGGGCGGCGCTCCTCCATCCACGGCCGGCGCAGCGGCGGCAGCGGCTTTGGCGGAGAGTGGGAGGACGATGGCGGGTGGGAAGACCTCGTCATCCGCCCCGCTCACCACTGCCGCAGTCATGGCGGGTGTCTTGAAGGCGAGCAGCAGCGCGTTTTTCGGATCCGTTGCGGCTGGAGCCTCCTCGCCCCCAGCATTGGCGTGCGGCGTGGGCGTGGCCGTGGCGGCGCTGCGTGGGAAAAGCACCTTGGCCACGCCCACATCAATGATCTTGAGCGGCGTGGTTTGAGCCTGCAGCTCAAACTGGAGGGTCTGCAGAGCGACACCCGGCGGCAGCGCGACGTGGACGAAGAAGTCCTCCACATCCGGTGCTTGTGGGTGCTGCTCCTTGCCACCACGCTTACGACTTCCACGGATACGGCCGGTTCCACGCCCGTCCTTCTCATTGCCGGCCAAATCAGCGGCAAGAGCCGCTGCTACTGGCGGTGGTGTAGTCGCGTTAGTGGATGCTGCACCATCCTTGCTTGTTTGACGCGGGGAGTCTCGCCAGTTCATCATGGCATGCATCTCCTTTGCCTTTGGAAGAGCGATAAACTCTGGTGTTATGGGCATTGTTCCTTCTCTTTTTTCTCCTGGTTTCGGCCACTCTCTCTCCTTGCTTTGTTCTGTTATGTGTCACGTATAAAATCTTCCCCTCTTCACAAGATTGGAGGGGGGGGGGGGTGGTGATGCTGGTAGAGCACACAGTTACGAACGAGGTGCCAATCACCCAGTCAGAAGATGAAGACGACAAAGAAAGACCCTATCGACTGGGACGTAGAGCACCACTGACGTTCACCTACAAATGAGCGGGAAGGTGACGTGTGCGATTGCCAAGCGTACGCGTGCAATTCTTAGACGGACAGATCACTCCAACTACAAAGGTGCGGACAAATAAAGCCACACTCCTCCTTTTTCTGTTGAGAAACACGTTTCCTTTTTATTAGAGTAGAGCCCAAGTACCAGCTGGGATGGTGTGTGTGTGTAGGTGTGTGACGCTCTGCCTGTGCAGGAAAACAGGGAAACGAAAAAGTATCTACCCACTTACTCCTCTAGTAGCGTCTGATGAATACTGAGGTAAGAGAGAAATGTGGTGCTGCCTTATGTTGCTCGCAGACTTCACGGAGACAGAGGTACAGAAGTGGTTTTGAGAGTACAGCTTTATGGGTTGTAGTTCGCTTCGTAGTTGGCTTGTTTGCTCAGTGAGCAGAAGAACAATGAGATATTGCGATTACATATGCATTAACATCCGATAAAGAAAGAGAATAGAGGGTGGGTAAGAAAAGAGCTCGCATGCGGTTTCTGTTCCTGAGATCGCCAAGAGCAGCACGGAACAGTCAGTGGCGCACCCCCGGATCTGGAAGGCCATGATGAACACCAAAGCGGCCAGCTGCGTAGCACAGCATCAACACACTACTCGTCAACTCCCGCCTCCCCTCGCACGTGTGTTTGGTGAATGTTTCTGTACGAAATGTTCTGGCGCAGGTCGCATCTTTTACTTCCCTGGCCGCCCCCCCTCCCTGTCTCTACCTTGCAGAGAGAAGGCGAGGGATGGAGGCGGCGGTAACCATCGATTAACCGGGGACGCGAGCTGGGGCTGAGCGTACGTCCCTTCTTTTTTTAAGATTACAATTAGACATAGCTAACTATTGACCATATATATATATACACACTAGCTGATACTCTTATTACTTTACCTTTCCTTCTTTTCCATCATCAGGTGTGTATGCACACGACCTTTCATCGTTGGTAAGCTCACCCCAGCAAGCAGGAGACCTTGCCAGCCTAGTTTCCCATTCTCCATCATTCATGACGTCCCTCCTCTCCGCTTCGTGTGTCTCCCCCTTCATGTCTGGGGTAGTGAAGACAACACCACCACCACCCATCACTATCTTCATCATCTTTTTTTATTGACCGCAACGGTGACGGGATCGCACAGTAGAGGCCCTCCCCCCCTATTCGAGGATGAAGAGGACGAGGTGGCTGAAGAGAAACACACACACACTGGGGAGGAGTAAATTGCACGACGCCAGACGCCAAGCAGACTCCGATTAAATGGAGTGAATCTCCAGGTTGTTCTCAGTAGCCATGTGCTCGTCGAGAATGAACTGCTTAATGTTCTCGCTCCAGTTACCCTGAAGCTGGATCACAGTGCCGGCATCCACGGTCTTAATAACAGTTCCGTTGCAACCCCAACGACGCTGGAACTCGCGGTTAATACGGTCAAAGTTTAGGGCTTGATTGAGGCCCTGCACGGTGGTGACGGACTTCTTACCCTTACGCTGCTGAACACGGATGTGCACCTTCTGTGCGGACAGGACAGCCTTCTCGGCCTCCTTCTGCTTGTTGACAACTATTTCCTCTCGTTGCTCCATCATTGTGAGTCGCGAGAAAAGAAAGGTTAGATGTGAGGTGCGGGTATCTTCTCTATCCAGATGTGGTGAGGGCAGTGGTTACTACTTGAATACTCAGTGTGAACAAAATCGTGAGTGTAGGGGGAGCGGAGGGGGAAGTTAGCGAATTAGGGATCATAATGTAAAATAGTAATGAAGGAAGCACCACCAGTCGCTCAGGAACAAAATTGGAATTTCTATTTGCTGTGCCGTTAATAAAGAAATTCAAAAATGAATAAGATATCGTTAAGGCGACACACACACACACACAACGCACGCATACACACAAGCAAGTAAAGCACAAACAGCAGAGAACATGAGAGGGGGGGGGGATGTGAGAAAATGCATCCCTGTACTAAGAGTACACATCAGGCGAGCGTAATTGGACTGTGCCTATGAAGACTGATCAAACACTGGCGGTAACTCCTGTGAGAACGACACAATTGTGGGCACACCAAACTCAGCCCACACACGCTGACTGCTTCTATAGCACACTCGCTGGCCTACTGGCTCCTCGTAGAGTCGCCTCCTCCAATCGCCCGGACATCGCGGCTGTGCGCCCGCCACGGCGCCCTTGCCTACATCACCCTCCGTCCCAGTGCTAGCACCGTCACCCACGCGACGAGCCGTGCCCCACCTGCGCGATCGCTGCACCCTGCGCTTCCCCATATTATAGCTCCTGGCCCCGCCAGTGATGGTCCCACTTTCTGCAGAGACCCCGGCGCCTTCCGCTTCCACGCTCAGCTGCTGCTGTGCTCGCAGGAGTGCATTGGCGAGGCGATCGGATAGACGAATAGTAGGGGGCGGCCGCTGGCGCACGACGCGCCGCAGCTCGTCGCTCTCTTCCTCATCCTCCTCGTCCTCATCGCTTTGATTGTCGTCGCTGGACGGATCCCCCGTGCCGGCACCTCTCTTTGCGGAGGTCGACGGCGCCACCCCTGGCTTCTTCTGCCATCGACCCTTGGCGTCCGAGGATTTGCCCTTCTTTGCATACACACGGGAGCGCCGCAACATCTTCTCCCTAGCTTCCCACCGCTCTTTGCGCTCGTGGAGCCTTGTCGACGCTTCAGTCTCAACGTGCTCGCCCTCCAGTACACCCTGCACCTCCTCCGCGGAGAAGTCGCTGTCAATCTCATCCATTACCTCCTCGTCACTGCAGGTGAAGCTGGTGTCCGAGGAGGCATCGCTGTAGTTGCGGAGCATTTTCTCTTCCTCGTCGTCTAGGCCCTTCTCCAAGAGCTCCTGTAGGAGGTTCCCAGCATTTGCACGTCTAGCGCGGGTGGCACGCCGGTCAGACAGTTCCATCGTGAGCACCTTGGGCGAGAGGAGTGACTATCTCGCGCCCGCTACTGCTTTCAATACATATATCTATATACGTAAACATGAATGATGGGGAACAAGAAAAGGGACAATTTGGAGAATTTGGCAGCCATTGTCATCGCAATGGACGTTGATATCGCAGCACATCATCCACAGGGGAAAATAGCACTGCTGCTGCAGTTGCCCAAGCTCTCCTCCAGCTTGCACACCACACCACGCTCCTTTACACATACATATATATATATATATACGGTATACTGCTAATGTCATCGAGCTACACAGCGTCATTCCTGAACGTTAATAATCTCACTTAAAGGCGGACACACGAGCGAAAGTTATTTCCGAGCACCCTACTACTTCCCCCGCTCTTCTCCCTTTCCATGGCTGTCTTTGTGTGCCCTCTGTTAACTGATGCGCTCGAGTGGAGCAATGTGCACACTCAACTCACTAATGAGGTACGAAGCCAAGCCCACTACTAAAGGAAAAGCATCTCCAGAATAGAAAGAGCTATGCACAGTTAACAGATATGCTCCCCCCCTTCAGCATACCGCTATTCACCACCTTACGAATATTTCTTATGCACTTCCTTCACAACCTCTCTTTCCCCGCCTTGTAAACTTGATCCTCATCTGATATGCGTGGAGAAAAACAGAACAAAATAATAGTAATAAAAGGCACGTGCAGGGAAAGCTACACTGACTGCCTTCACTGATTGAAACTTCCCATGATCTGCGCAATACGCACGAATATGTTGACCACATTCAAGAACATTTGCATTGCATCCTGCACGTAGTCGCCAGCTCCGCAGCGGGCGCGCTCAATCATTGCTTGTGTATCTAAAGCAACCATGATTGAGAAGAGGGCGAGACCGCCGTACAGGATGAGGGAGTGTGCGATGGCGGTAGGGTAGAAGATGTTGATGAGGGACAGCGCTACGAGGCCGATGAGGGCCCCATAGAGAGGCCCCTGCCACACCAGCATGGAGGCACGTGGCGCCAGATAGGCGGCGGCGCTGAAGCCGCCGAAGATTGCAGCCGTGAGCACGAGTGAGGTAAAAAGTACCCCCTTCATCGAGGTGGCCAGCACCAGCGGCGCCAGCGCCATCCCCTCCAGGGTGGTGAAGGCGAAGAAGAGGGCCAGTTTGGCGTTCGGGTTAGCGGGCGGGCGGAAGCTCAGCCACAGCAGAGGGACAAAGCTGCCGATCATTGGGAGCCAGAAAGGCACGATCTTCGCTAGCGGGGTGGAAATCATCAGGAAGCTGCCCAGCCCCGCAGACACCACACCAGCACCGAGCAGAGTGTACACGCGCGCGAGGTGCTGGCGCACATAGGATGTGAGGCTGTCGGCTTGGCTACCGCCAGAGCTGTCGTCGCCGCCCCCCCAGTTCATCGGCGAGCTCTGCGTACGGACGGAGTCGTTGCCCTGCACGCGGACCCTATTGACACGGGTGGGCGTGATCGAGGAAAAGCTGCGACACTGCATGGCGGCTGCAGTGGCGGTACTGAGCTGCGAGGAGCCCGCTAGCGGGGAAAAAGAGGGGTGAAGGCTCTGCATGGGGCGAATCTGACTATGTGAGGAGGCATTCCAGCTCGAGGCGAACATTGCCGCTCTGGCGGACGCACCCACACGTGCGTTGAGACGGCGGAACATCTTGCGGTAGTGGGTGGAGTGCGGTAATCTGTGGTTGGGTTGGAGGCACTTTGGTTCTGCGTAAAAAGACAATAATAGCAATGAATGCACAATAAGTTTGTGCGCTGAGTTTTCTAACACAACTGCTGGCATACGCATATGAGTGTACATGTGTGTGTGTGGTGGCAATAAGCGAGGGAAAAATGTGGATGAGGTGTGGACACAAGAAAGGCTAGATCGAGTAATAGATCGCGTGTGCATGCGGTGCTTGCTTGTGTGGAAGTAGACGGAGGCGTATACACAGAGGCCCCATCCCCCCCACACACGCGGTGCTTCACTGTTGCGCTAGCGCTATAGTTGTCATATGCTTAATCGAGCATTATCGTATTAGTTAAGAAAGCGCATTAAACGAGAGCGTGTCTTTTATGATTAACTCCCCTACATCACACCACCATTTGTGGTGCCGCGCAGCTGGGGAATAGCGAGAAACTTAGCGCCTCTTCCCACGACCACGACTGCCGCCCTTGCCCTTCTTCTCGCCGCCAATGGACCCCATGCGCTTCTCTTTTGCTTTTACCTTCGCCTCCTTGCGGGCCCGCATGGTCTGCTTCTGCGCCGAGCGGTCCTTCACCACATTCTCGATGGAGTCCTCCACCCCCCTCAAGCGCTTTGCCCATTTCTTGGCGGAGGACCGCTTCTTGTTGCGCCGCTTCGCGAGAGCCTTGGCAAGCTTCGTTGGGTCATCCCGGACCTTCGTACCTGCTGCGCGCTGGATGGCGGCGGAGAGGAGGTCTGCATTGCGTTGCTGAATGCCGTCCCTCGTGTGGAGGAGGTCTGCGTGTGAGGCCACCTGACGCCGCGCGTGCCGCAGAAGCGTGGACAGCTCACGCACACCACCACCGCGCTGGCCCAGGTTCTTCATGTCTTGGAATTCAAAGTTCCCGAAGGAGAGACTGAGTGGCACCATATGTGCGATTGGCTGCGCGAGTCGGTCGGCTGGTGTGGCCTTCTTGCTCTGCTTTGGGTTGCCTCGCCCCCACTTGCGTCCAGATCCCCGCCCGGCACCACCGCGGCCCCGGCCAAAACCGCCGCTTTGTACCATTGACTAAGTGCGTCCTCCAGAGGAGCCCACTACACACCAGCCAGAGCGCGCGCGCGAGGAACAACGGATGCAGTCGCTTTATTGCTTGCTTGCCCACAAGGGCTCCGCACACTCTTCCGGGGAGGAAGGGCTGAGTTGTCACACAGTGCAATCAGCCAACAGAGAGGTGCAGGTTTGCCAAGTGTCACAGGTGTGTGTGTGGTGGAGACTACATAAATAATAAAAAAGAGATGTTAACAATGAAGATAAGAAGTAAAACAAACAGGTTAGGTGCAAAGGGAGAATCCACTGCACTCATACGGATTTGCAGAATTGCGCTATGATGCTATCAAGTGAAAATGCCAAGTGTTTAATCCACTCAGCCTAGCTTGTTCCCCCCCTCCCCCACTCTCCACCTGGCACACCGCCACGTGAGGGGCCGCCCTATTGTGATTACGTGTTATGTCCTTCAAAAATACGAGGCGATAGCTTGTTTGACTTTCGGGGGACGGGGGATAAGGCTCGCACCTGAACGTGTCACTCAACTCTGAAGAGAGCATCGTGATCACTGAATGCTCCCCTTCACGGGCGTGAGGGACAGCAACAGCTGCCGCGCAGTTGGCATCGGCAAAGAGGCCACATTACAAAAAAAAATATCAAGCAGCAAAGCAAAGCGTGTGCATTGCAGAGATGTAGTTTGCTTCGCGCTGCTTCGGGTAGCCACGACACCGCTTTTTGTGGCGCCTGAAAAGGTGACATGCCGCCTCCCTTTCCTCTGACCGTCACACCAGCCACTCCAACCCCATTGCGAGCGCAGCCGCCTGGCGTTGCCGGTCCCCCCAACTGAGTCGAGCACCATACCGCTTCATCTTGTCCATCCACACCATCACTGCCTCGTGGTACGCGGTCACCTCCGCATCTCTATGCTCCAGCTGCTCACCAGATTCCTCCTCAGCCCGACGTGCTTGCACAAAGGCAAGGGCTGGAACGTATACGCTGCGACGCGTCTCGGGGTCCACGAGGAAACTGGGTGGTAGTTCGCAGCCATGCAGAGTCACGAGTGTGGATTCCGGTGGCTCCACTTCAGGGTGCTTATCCTCATGGTCATTAGAGAGCTCTAGCGGAATGGCGCTGGCGGTGGGGACAGAACCACTTTCATCCTCCGCGCTTCGGTGGCCGTGTGACGGGGCTACCTGGGGTGCTGTAGGGTGGCGATGGATGAATGACCACGAATGCTGCTCCAACGCCTCCCGAATGCGTGCAAAGCCATACGTGGTAAATCTTTCCTGCACCTCGTCGCGGACTGGGCCTTCATCGTTGCTACTGCCCCCGCTGCCCTCACCACTACCAAAGAGGAGCTCCATACGTGGATAGTCCTCTTCTTCCTCGCCAGGATGTCGGGACTGCTGATCGGATAGCGGTCGCAACACATCTCGCAGTGCTTCTTCCACCACGATGACATCTTCCCAGCTGCACTCCTCCACGTCCACTACGTGCAAGATCCCCAGCGTGCCACCCATCTCGCCAGCCGCCCCATCCAAGACGCGCACAGTGGCATCCTGCTCCGCTACCATCACGCCTTGGAGCTCCCGCAGGACCGCCACTAACGCACGCATGCTCGCTCCTCCCTCCTGTTGGCCGTCTGCCCCCCCCTCAGCGAGCCTTGCTGCCCCCACCAGCGCGGCCCGCGAGCAGCCCACCAGTACCGCCTGGAACCCCGACACTGGAGGCGCGAGGGACCCCCCCGCCCCGGACTGCCGCGAGGCCACGCCGCCGCAGAGGTGCACCGCCACCGCGGCGCTGCAGTAGCGGTTCTCTATCTGCACCTCCACCGGGGTGGGGGTCAGTGAGGGCACCCAATGCTGAAGGAGGGCAGCGCCGTCGTCAGTGTCGCATGGTGTGCCAGGGCTTGCTGGCGTCCGTGCGGAGTCCCAACTGGGAAAAGCGCTATGACAGCTCGACCGCAGCCACGCCTCTTCCGCCTCAGCGGTATCACTGTATGCGCACATTAGAACCCGGTTCATTGCCACACGCTCAGCGCCACTGCTTCTAGGCACGCTGCAACCGTGGGAGGGGAAGCGGTGGCCCCACTCCACGCAATGTAGCGACTCCCTGAGCCTGTCAGCTCCCTGTGGGCCCTCTTCCTCACTAGTCTCTATCACCCCAGCGTACGTCGCCGCCACATTCTGCAGTGCCGGGAGCAGCGAGATGACCTCGCAGCCGCGGTCCTCGCACAGCTGTCGGTCCACTGCGCTCACATCGCGCACATTGGCCTCCTTCGCGAGCCGCTTCCACACGCGCATCCATTCAGCCGGAGGTGGGGAGGCGGGTGTCGGGGGCACGACTGCCGTCGTGGCTGCAGTGGCAGCTTCATAGTGACTCACCACTGTCACATTCGCGATCCCAACAGATGCGAGTGTATCAAGAACGGTGGACAGCGCTGGGTACTGGAAGGCAGACGCATCGCTCGTGAGTGGTGGGGGCCAGAACACATAGGCCGCCGCAGTAGTGGAAGTGGCAGCTCCGATCTGTGGCACCTCGCGCTCCAACTGTACACGCAGCACATCAGACATGGAGGGGTTGAAGAGGGCGGTGTGGAGGATGCTTGGCACCACAACGGCTGCGTAGTACCTGTTCACTAGCAACAGTGCTCTCCGCTGCTCATTTCCCCCAGTCGCCTCGATGCCCCCATCTCCGCTGGAGCACGCAGCCAGCCTCCCAAGCGTTGGCTGCCCATCACCGCTCGCAGCACTGCTGTCACCCGCGTCAGCGTCGGTAAGTGGTGGTGGTGGTGCCACACAAGCGGTGAAGAAGCGTTGGTCCCTCGTAGGTGCCCTCACCAGTGTGTCGAACACCTTCGCTGCAGCGGCCCCCCGCCCACAGCCCGAGCACCCTGGCAGTGTCAGGCAGCCCAACATCGCCCAGGCGTCTGTTCCGACGAGCAGCACTCGGTTTTGAGTGGAGCCCTGGGGCAGCTGCGGGCCGCTCGTAAGTGGCACACGCACACTGGCAGGCCACATGGCGTTGCACAAGATCTGCATTACCCTGGCGCCCCCCGTGAGCGTGCCGCCCAGTAAGCCAGTGGTGCCAACTCCAGGTGGAAGCACCTCCAGGGGAAGCGGCGGGGACACTGGTGTTGATGTGCGGACTTCCTCAGTAGCGGCAGTGCTGGGAGATGTGGGTCGAGCGATATACTCAAACTGGTTCACCACACAGGCCAACCGCCACTGTGCCTCTGTCACGTCCACCGCACTGCCGCCGCTGCTGCCGTGGTCTGCGTACACTAGCACCGCGCAGAAAACGCTGCCGGGCAGCGGCACCACGTGCCAGGGGATGGTGGAGGGGCACTGCGACTGCCGTGCCACAAACACACACCCATATGGTGGGCTAGAGGCTGGGTGGCGGCTCGCGCCATCCCACATGCCCAGCGCGGCTTGAACAGCTGCAGCGGCGCGTTGCTGAGACACTGCTGCTGCGGGAGTGTCGTCGCAGTCGCCGGGACGGCTCGGCCACTCGTCCACCCCTGCTGGGACACCACGGGAGCAGTCAACGATGACAGGGCGGATGCGGGCACGAAAGTACCTGTTCACCACCTCCACCGGCACAGGGAAGGCCACAGCGCGGTTGGTGGTATCGCGGTGGTGGGCGCTCGTGGAGCACGCAGCCCTTTCCCATAGCTCCCGCACTGTCTCTGGGGAGGAGGAGCACCCAGCCAACTCTGCAGCGCAGCACCACGCCAGAGGCACACCTCCGCAGTCATCGTCGCACATGCGCGAGATATCCAACAAAAACAGCTCCGCCTCTCGCCCGTTCATTGTTTCTGCTTACAGTGCGGAGTATAGGGTCTGAACTACCTGTATATATATGTAGACAATAGCATACGGTAGACACAAACGAGGAATAACAAAAAATGTGAGAGTGAGAGATAACGGCATACTCTGAGATGGGGTGTATTGGGTTGTCCATCAGTAGCTTCGTCGGTGGTGACACATGGCTTGTAACGCCGTTGTGCACGTGTACACACTTCTTAGAAAATGACGACATGCATCATATAAGTCGGTTGCAAAGCTGGTTCGCGAGAGTGGCTTTAATTTCATCGCCTCTCTATCACCCGCCAATCGGACCCACGGACAATAAGCTCGGAGTCGGATTTATCCACGTGTATATGTGTATGAATACATGTGCGCGAGGGAGAGAGAAGCTCATACGCATTGCCATGAAGTGCTGCTGCACATCGCATCAGGGAGGAGGCACCTGTGCTTGCTATATATATATATATATACATACATACATATATATGTATATACTTGAAACCACACAGCGCTTGGACCTCGAGTCTTGCTCTCGCCTCACACCAAAGCAAGTATATATTTATATAAATATTACATCTCGGTAAAGAGGAGCAAGTTGGTTGAGCAAACCAAGACGACTACACTATACATGATAAGTCAGTCACGGCGTATCCACACACAACAAACACACACAGACAGCTTCAATGAGTCCTGCTGGCACTCGACACGCGTACCAGGCAGGCGAGGTGCTCCTGACATGCACGATCAGCTTGGGCCCTTTGCCGGATGGTGCTGGTGCGTCGCATCCCATCTTCTACTGTGGAATTCTCTATGGACGCGGAGGAGGAGAGCAGCGACGCCATTGCCTCCACGCGATTCTTGTCCGTGTGACCTCGGAAGACTACACCACACACATTTGAGGTGGTCACCTGCAGGGTAGGGAGCAAGATGAACCCTTCATCAACCAAAGTGGGCGACATGTTCATACCAACTGCTGCCGGGACTGAATGCCTCCTGACAGTGGTGGATGTGGCGCGTGGTGGCCGACCTCTGGACCATTCGCCGCAGGTGGGTGAAGCTGCTTTTCGACCCACAGTCGACGTGGAAGAGAGGACACTGGCAATGTTGCGTGCCGGGTGACGTGGTGGCAGCCCATACGCGTCGACTGCTGCAGTGTGTGGCCGCTGTGAGATGGTAGCCGATCCAGCAGATTGCCAGGGTGTGGCATACTGCCCACCATCTGTGCTGCTCCGGGATGCGGTTGCGAGGAAGTTGCCACTCCCCGCCATGGTGGACATCTTGCGCCCTAGTGTTACGGACCTGCGGTGCGGTGTGGTGCAGGCAGAGTGCGGTAGCTGCGTGGCTGCCGTGCTCGCGCTGCCAGGACGACCTATCGACTTCGGTGACGAGGACCTACTCCGCTGTTGTGGGAGGCGTGCCTGCGAGGAGGAGGCAGGACGCGTGGCCTTACAGGCCCCATCGCTACTCCCCGCGGAGGCCTCACCTCTCTTACTGATGGTGCAGAGGAACGCTGAGGTCACGACTGGCGCGGCCCACACTGAGGTCTCTCTCTCAGGTGCCGCCGCGCTGCCACACTCGCCACCCCTTCTGTGGTGTTGCCCCCCCTCGATGCGGAGAAGTTCGCCGATAAGGCGGCGCTTCTCCTTTTCCGCAGTGCAGGCGCTGTTGTCGCGGCATCGCTGGATGTACTCGAGCCGCAGCTGCCGGTCAAACTCGTTACGTCCGCGCGGGTAGCGCTCGTCCGGCTCGCCCACCGTGCTTGGGAAGAGCCCGGAGTGAGAGAGAGAGGAGTACATGTATGGGCATAGGTCGATGTTGAAGCTGCGGAGCGGCATTCTGGAGCGGTTTCTTGTGAGGTGCCCATCGCTACGCGCTTTGCCAATGGGGTACTTGTCCTCAGCGACATCTGGGCGGACGAGCAGGGCACGCATAGATGTCATGTGTAACCGCCTGCCCTTCCGCTCGCGCCGCCTTTCTTCCCACTGGCCTCGCGCAATGTTGAAACGTTGGCACCGTTCTGGGCTGCCAAAGTAATGACCACATACATGTGTGTGTTGTGTGTGTGTGCGGATGCGGAGAAAAAGAGATGAAGAGCATAGGGATACTGTATTGAGAGCAGCAGTGAATTGTGCTTGAAAGCCTTCGAGCGAATGGCAGAGGTGCCCTAGCCCCTCTGCTGAATTATCATCCAATAACACATGCAGGCACGCCAAGGTATGATTAAGCACAGCAGATTCTAAAACTCAACATAATCCAAAAACTTAATCAAAAATATATGTATGAATCATAGAGAGCTCTTAGGCAGGGGCTGAGTGAGAGGGATCCCACATCACCGCGGAGAGAGCGTGGTACGTTTTCCATCTATCTTCTTGAGACAGGCGCATAGCTCGCTGCTCTTTGCATTCAGGTCAGCAACGCGTTCTCTCAACTCCGTCTCCGCCGCTAGCTGCTCTCGTCGGAGGCCTTCTAAGAGTAACTCTGCCTCCCGGCACTTGGCCAGCGTTTCTGATGGCGAGGCACCGACGCTGCTTGGATCGTCCTCTGTACCATCCGCACTCGTCTGCCTCCAGTAGGCGATCTTTGCCCGGAGGCTGCGCTCCTGCCGCATTCGTGAGCGATGTCCACTCTCATACTGCGCGGTGGCATCCTCCGCGTCGGCTTGCACTTGCTCCAGGCGTCGCTGCACCTCCCGCCGCACGTGGTCAAGCTTAGCGAGTGACACAACATCGGCCCCTGGCTGTGTTCGCGGGGATGGTGTGCTGTCGAGCGAGTATGGCGGCGGACTAGGCATCTCCAGCTCCGCGAACTGCTCACTCTCATTGCTGCCTGTCGGCGTGCGTGTGATGGGTGATGGTGTGAGTGTCTCCACCCGCCGCGCTGCCGGACCTCGAGCGCCAACCACTTCCCTAGTCGCTCCAAGATTGATGGCCTGGTGGCTGGAAGGAGGGAGTTGCGACGTCTCCAGCGCTATTGGAGCTACTGAGCGTCGGACACGTGCGAGAACGTCTTCCGCCTCCGCCGCCCGCTCAGTCATGACTCTTCCTCGAGCCCTGACGAGCTCAGCAGGGGTCGCGACTGCAGATGATGCAGTAGGTGTGGCCGCGTTGGATGCACCACCGCCGCCACCGGCGCGCCAGACACGCGGGTCCACGCGGAAACGTGAGGCCCCGAGCGCTGAGATGTCCTCCTCTGGGAGCGCGCACCGCTGCTGGTAGAGGACTGTGTCTTCGAGCTCGGCTTGCAGCACGCGGACCTTTGTGCGTAGCCGCTCCACCTCTGCGTCTGCGCTCCAGAGGCGCTGCTGCACATCTTCCCACTCTGCATCCCGCCCTACCTCCCCCTCACTCAGCTGCGCCCGCAGCTGAGCAGTCTCTATCTCCAGGGAACGCACGCGGGCCCGGAACACTTCTCTCTCTTCCTCCGCCACCGCCAGCCGACGCGCCCACACTGCCATCTCCGTGCTGTGCTGGGAGACGACACGAGCGAGGGAGCGGTCTAGCATCGTCTGTGTCATGTGCCGGGCCCTGTCTGTGTACTGCTCCACCAGCTGCAGTGCGGTGACGCCAGTATGAGCACCGAATGGGGATGGGTGCGCCACCAGTGTATCCTCCGTGATGGAGGGAGAGAAGGAAGAGGAGGCATGAGAGGTTAGCGGGAGCGACAGGACGTTACAATACAGCGCCGCGCGGAGGTCCTCCTCGCTGCTGGAGAGCAGGCGCGCTCCCCACGCGTGTGCTGAGGTGAGGTGCTGAGCCCACTCCGCAGGGATAACAGTCTCGCTTGCGTCCGGGGGCACTCCCAAATTTTGCGCTTTCGCTTCCCTCAGCACGCGTTCCCACGAGGCACGCTCCGCCGCATGCTGTGTGGTGAGTTGGTCAACCACAAGGTTGAGATCCTCATCCCACTGCCGCTGGAGGTGCACCAGAGCTGCCTCAGACTGTTCCAGTCGCCTGTGAAGGGTATAAAACTCTTCCGTCCCCGCGTCGACGCGCTGCTTCTGCCATTGTGAGGGTGACGGAGAATGACCGTTGCTGCCCTCACAACAGTCTCCACCACACGTTCTGCTGGCGTGGTGCGCAATATGTTCTTCAATGTCAGCCCCAAGTGCCTCAGCGGCGCGCAGCACCACTGAGAAAGCAGTCTTGTACGTCTCGAGGCCCCGATCCAGTCGCTCCACCAGGTCGCTCTCGTCCCTCTCCGCGAGGGGCGACGTGGTTAAGTTCTCAGCTTCATCTAACGCGCGGTAAATGCGGCTGCATATCATGCCGAGTGCCACCCGCCAGCCACGCGCCCCGAGGCCCGTTTCAGGGCCCAGTGGCGCTGCACCTTGAGGATCATGCACACGTGCGCTAGACCAATTGCCGCGCGCGTACATCTGAAAAAAAATCGGACACACACACACGTGCTAGGCCGCTGATGCCGTTACGCAATGCGACACTTCTCATTCCGCACGTGCGGGGGTAAAGGAACAGGAGAGGAGAGGAGGGGGAGAAAGAGGAGAGATGCAATGCTTGGGGTCACTTGTGATGCTCAGTGTGGCGGGTGCTCACGGACACAGCGCAGTGAGGTGAGGCGATGGTGGCGGCTATATTAAGAGTGTGCACCGCTCGACCCCTTCGTAGCGACAGTCCACTGAAGCGACTTCTCAGACGTGTATATTACACACACTCCTCCGACACAACACACACAACAAAAGACTGCGACGACACCCTATTCGAGAGACCATTCTCTAAGAAAAGAAGTACGGTGAGTTCAGGACCACGTTAAGGTCAAGGTCACCACGTTTGGGTGGATCAGGCAGCTTCACCCCATGACGCCGGAGATCCATGAAGTAGGTGGCTTCCCACTGCTCCTTCAGCTCCCACAAGGGGTCGTACTTAGAGTACAATGCCACGAATTGCTCGCGCAGGATGCGGGACAGCTGCGGCATATCGCAGGCATAGGTCCAGTACGAGTCGTGAACGGCCATCATGGAGAGCCCCTGGCTCTGCATTTCGAGCGCCGTCATGGCCAGGTGCGTGGCATCGAGGGAATGGATCAGGTTGGGTGCAATAGCCGTTAACTGCTTGCGACTCGCTGGGGTGACGGGGTCTCCAGGAACGCGCGTGTACCCGTGTGGTGTGAAGAGAGAGCATTCCTTCTTCACACGGTAGGGTTGCCGCACCACGAGACCCAGTGGAGTCGTCCAGCAGAGGGCATTGCGAAGCTCCGTGGGCTGCACTGACCAAATAAGCTCCACGATCTCACTGATCCACTTGCGACAGTTCTGTGTTTCGCGAAAGGTGACGCCGAGGGACTCCAGCACCTTTTCGCGCAGATACGCCGACATCTCCTTCATATCTGTCGCCGTCCACAGGCCATGGCTCTTGTTCTGCTTTTCTAGTTCATCGAGGATTTGCTCCGACATGCCGTAGCCAGTCACACCGTACACCTGCGTCATGATGGGCCGCTTGATTGTCTTGCGCTTAATATGGTCCTTGTCTTGGCCCTTCCCCGTTCCTAGGCAGCGCTGTGCCACCTGATGATCCCTTCCTGCGTCGGCCTGGATCGATTTCATCATCTCTTTCAGTATGCCTGTATAGGCATCCGAGGGTCTCTCGCTCGGCACAAGATTCACCAGAGATGCACCAAACGCGTCGCGGCCAATGGCAGAGTAGTGCTGCAGGCCATTGTAGCTGCCGTCTACCGCCACGGGAATGCGTGAAAGGAAGTGCTCGGCGCCTTGTGAGCACTTGAGAGCGTCAGCAAGCTCTTTGCACGCCATGAGGCACTGCAGTGGCTCGCTGGCCTCCTGCCACCAGCAGTCTCCCTGCAGCGGGCTCTCAGCGCTCTGCACCACATCCTCGATGTGCTCGTCGACGTAGTGCACGCGCTCATCAAAGGAGAGTTTGCTCATGCCCATCTTGTTGGCGAGATGCACCTTCAGCCAGTACAGTCCCACTGTGCCGAGCGGCTTCGGCTCCGCGTACTCCAGAAGCCCACGGAAGGGGTCGGAGCCGGTGTGGTTGAGCCGGCCCGGCAGCGGATACATGCGACCGCGGAAATCCATGCTGTTGGGGAAGTATATATGCGAAAACTGCACAATGGAGCGGGCCTGACGGAGGGCCTGCAGGTAGTGGATGCGGCTGCTACGCAGCTCACTGAGTTGCTTCCAGTCCAGGTCCTGCTGTATGTCGTGCTGTCGGCGCTGCGCCAGATTGAAGACAGCGACGTCGTCGTCGTCGTCCACGAGGCTCGACGCGCCAAAGCCGGCGTGAGCGCGCTGGCGATCAGAGGGATAGCGGAGGTCTCCACGGCTGTATGTGTAGTAGTGCAGCGGATAAAATCCCGGCCGGATCTTCCCGAAGCCAAAGCCCTCGCGCACAATCGCCTCCTGCACGTGCAGCATGTACCTGCTAATCCTCCACGGCACGCGCGAGATAGCGTCCAGGGCCCGCATCATCGGCGCCTGAGAGATGAGCATGGCCTGGTTGGTGGACCCCTTCACCGCCACCGACGGAAGAACATTGTAGACAGACTTCTCCTTGGTATCGGACTCGTTGAGCCAGGAGTTGTAGGAGAGCTGTGGGGGGAAGGCCACGCGCAGATCGCGCACCTGAGTAGCCTCCACCTCGGTCAAGCCCACCACTGCCAGTTCCTCACGTCCGATGACGCTTGCATGGAACGCGAGTACAGGGCGGCGCTTCTCATCGCACCGCATGGAGAGGTAGACGAGTTGGATGACAAGGAACCCAACGGCCTTGGTAGAGAGGGGTACAATGCCGTACTCTTTCTCAAAGTACTCGAGTGTCTTGACCATGTGGATATTCGACTTGGTGCGAATTGTTTTCCGATCCACCGCGCTCAGTTTTTTAAAGATGCGCTGAAAGCGGAAGTGAAAGCGCAGGTCCTCAGTGATCTTCACAAGTAGGTGAAAGAGGCCGCAGGAGCGGGTGCAGCGCGAGACGGTCATGCAGCATTCCTGTAGGATCACTGCCACTCGTTCTTCCTGCAAGGAGCTGTGGTGGGCTTCGTGGAACACGCCCTGCATCTGCGAGAGCACCGCGACGAAGAAATCGCCGCGGACAGCGCCGCGGGTCTCACCGACGCCAACTTGCACGTATGACATCAGCTCATGAATTGCGCTGGTGGCCTTGACCTCGTCGTTGAAGTGCCGCTCCAACGCCCTCCGCAGTGTCGCGCGCACTGCCATGGGCACGTCGATGGGCCGGATACCGTCGCCATAAACCTGGCGGAGGAGGTAGTAGTTCACCACCCCGCAGAGGACGCAGTCGAAGAACAGCCTCGGCACGTCTTCGAAGGTGGGAAGATCGGCGCGCACGATGGCCTCCCAGTTGTTGAACATCCGGGCAAGGTCGCGCACCCACGCCGGCGCCTGCTCAGTGTCCCACCCGCTGTGAGACACCTCCGCGAACCTATGCACACTGCTCGTGAGGACGTCCGGGGTCTCTTGCCCCCACTGCTTTTTCTTCTCCTCGAAGGCACCCTGACGCAGCTCCAGGTGCTGCACAACGCCGTCCAGCAGTGCCATGAGCTGGCGTAGCGTGTGCTCATCGGCATCCTCTGCGGCGGGCTGCACCAGCTCTAGCTCCATCAGCTTCTCGTTGACATCTGTGCGGGTGAGCAGGTTGACAGAGGAGCCGTACCGCACGTATGACACCAGCAGCGCGGCAAAAGGGCTCACAACCTCGGTGGCCGGCAGTTCGCGCACAAGCTCGTCAGCCTCCGCCTTGTACGTTCTGTACACACCGCCAACGGCGCTCACGGAGGCCTTGTCGTATTCCTGCTGGAACGGGCGAGCCAACTTGCGAAGCACCCGCGCGGACTCCGCCGCGTTGCGCCTGACCATGAGCGTCTTCTGTGTGTTGGCCATGAGTTCGAACTTGAGATGACGGTCACAGGCCATTTCAATGTGTGAGGCCTCCAGCGACTTGTTCGTCCACGCGGACCGCACCCCGCTGGTACGCACGTCCTCGTTGAACACATCACCGAGAACGCGCCGGGTGATGCTGAGATCGTGGCTCTCCCCGTGCACCTCGCGGTTCGCGACCTCGATCAGACGTAGCACCAC